>JACJUY010004210.1:51633-82955 GCA_014220935.1 Platorchestia sp. MABIK | reverse complement strand
TGTAGGTATAGTTTAAGTGCATACCCAGCGATTTAGGGCATGAATTCACAGAGTACATGGAGTCGTATTGGAGTGACGACGGGAATAGTGAGTCTATGCACAGAGTACGTGGAGTCGTATTGGAGTGACGACGGGAATAGTGAGTCTGGTGTAAATTTAAATGTGGATTACGGTCATAAAGACCCAGGTATGAGCTGTGTGTTGTAGGCTTCGGGGAATCTGCAATATACGTACAGCTGAATAATTTGGTTCACCGGAAATAAGAGCGCTACGCACAACTACCATTACAATGCTTAATTCCACACATTTTAGTCACCCAACATAATTCTCTCTCCTGAAGCCACCAGCTACTAATTAGTTCTTTGCAACTTAACAGTTGATAGGCGAAGGTTTAATAAGGTCAAAATAGCAGAGAATACTTTCCTCACACTCGGAGGTGATTCTGAACCATCACTAGAAGTTACAATTGTCGAGGTGTTAAACCAACAAAGCAGTTCAACATTCTTAACATGAAGAACGTCAATCAACTCTATCCTCAACAACTTCCCTACGTTAAAGAGAGTTTAAACACGTCACATGGACACTACGTAATTATCCTAGTCACCAGAGAGAAAAACTGACGCGTACATTCAACGCGCGCAACCTTAATCTTCACAACAGTTTACAACCTAATTTAGACACGTCATTCTAAACTAGAGAAATTCCTAATTAAGTGAACACGAAGACACAGTGACTATCCTTAATTATAACACAAACACATTCACATAATTTGGCTAGTATTCACAACATTGACTATGTTGACTTACGCGAAGACTAGATGCTATCGACACGAAAACAGAGGAACAAGTGACGCTCCGAACTAGCTGCTCGATGTTGCCACACCAATCTACTCAACTCTTAACATGGCAAAAAAACGTCATGTTCGATGATAATTTGTATGAGTCACATGAAACATTTAGATTAGTAATTATAGGTAAGAATTTATTAGTGATAAATTACAGTAATGTATTTTATGCAAAGAAAAAATTATTTAGTACATAATGAGAATTTTTATGATTTGTAGCTCATGCTACATAATATATCTCATGTGTAAACTTTTCTGGGAATTAATTGGTTTTCATTATTTGTCAACTTTTCGTGCACAAGTGATTTATATTGAAATACTTCACTTCAAAATCTCAATGTCTGAATTATTGAATTAAAATTTCAACGTCTGAAAGTGAATTATTAAATTTAACAATTTTTCTCTCACATTCATCAGCTCATTTTAAAAAAATCCCAAATGTTCGATCGGAACAGATTTTCTCGGCGCGTAGTAGGTGATCAAGAAACATCACTAGGAGGTTCAGATATTAATGGATTATCGAAATTTTCATGAGTGGCAATCGGACAACGAAAGATTGGCAAAGAGGTGAAGGGGAGGGGAGCACAAGCTCGCTGAGGTAAACTAAGGGACGGACAACATAATTTTAGATAAGCCTATCGTTTGAGATCGGAGTGTGGTACGACTACGCAAATTCGCGGCTAGCTTCACTTAATCCCCTTTGTAATTAATTTCACCAAAATCACTAAAATTGACAATAATTAATTGTTTACATTTACAGTTCAAAGGAATAGAAAACAAATTCAGTGATAGAGCAATTTGTATGCTTGGTGATATTTTTTTTCGCATTTTTAACGACTAATGTACCATTGCTCTCGCACGTTCGTCCATGACAGATTTGAATGGAGTTTTTATATATAATTGTTAAACGTTGCTGCCTTTTCATATAAGCATTTTTCATCTCGCCTAAGAAAAATTTAACTACCAAGTCTTCAAAGCGTTTAAATAATTCAAATAAATTTAGAGATCTGTGTCTGATAGCACGATATTTTTTTTACATTCTGAGAATCCATTCAAGTTTTCATACATGAAAAAATTGCCGTCCGCGGAAGCATATTTTGGCAACAAGAATCAGCCGTGCTGTGTACTCGATGGTTTTAATGATAGTCATGTCTACATTGGTGTTGCAGCTGATTTTGCTGGCGAGCGGTTTTTATAATAAATTCGTAGGAAAATCTTAAAATAAATTAGTTGCGCGAACATGTGATTATACCTTCTGTCAGGAAATTCTTGTTGAAATATACAATTGTATTAACCTGCAATATGTTCGATTACAGTTCGAACTTGGGTTTTTTATTCGTTGACGTGGTAATGAAAATTTCTGTTGGGATCAAATTATTCATTAGGATTATTAGTTGTAGTAATCATCATTGTTGTAGTTAAATAGCTTATGAAAACAATTATTTTGGTAAGATTAGGATGATGAATATTTGAACTTCTGCAGACCAGCACCTTAAACTAAATTAAAATTTAATGTTGTTGAAATAAGTAAATGGCTCTTAATTGAAAAGTATAAAAAGTGAGAAAAAAATATATCTTATAATTTGAGAATTCTTAAATGTAAAATAATGTAATGGGAAACTAGTTATGGCACAAATGCCAGTTCATCTGCCATGAATGAGTGCGGCAAGATGTTTTGTTATGCTGGCAGAGTTTTCAAATTATTTTATGTCCATTTCTATGCATGGATAGTTTGTTTAACATAAATTTTCTCAATAGTTTGCTGACTGAAAAATGTCTTAAATACTGATCTCTAAGTTCTTGTGGAAAGTGATAAGATTAAATTGTTATAAATCTGATATAAATTCAGTGTTCATGATCTTTGAAGAATATTTCATATTCCTATACTCAGTACTGTATTAAAAAATTCTCATTTTGAATTTTTATGAATGATGTTCTTGTAACATTGCAGTATTTTGTTTACATCTAAGTACCATTCTTGAACCTCTTAGAATGAAATTTTATATTGATTGCATAATTTTAACACATTGACTGCGATACGACCTACTGCTGGGTCGTGATTAAGTTTTTCCTACTGTAAAATGACCCATCAATGAGTCATTTCCAAAAGTTTTAACAATCTTTTAAAATTGATTGTATTCAAAGTACTTTGTTACTGTTTAGCATTTATAAAATTTTAGACAAATTTTGAATTTAAGTTTGATTTGAATACTGAACTTCAGTTTAACTGATTGCAGTCAAA
The DNA here is from genome assembly GCA_014220935.1 of Platorchestia sp. MABIK. Taxonomy (NCBI): domain Eukaryota; kingdom Metazoa; phylum Arthropoda; class Malacostraca; order Amphipoda; family Talitridae; genus Platorchestia; species Platorchestia sp. MABIK. The sequence goes on along the minus strand of JACJUY010004210.1, from coordinate 79,869 downwards.
ATGTTAGAAAGGAAATTTTCTAAGCTGCATGTAAAATCTTATTTGTATTTGTATTCTGTTCAAAATTTATTCTGATTTGTCCAAGATAAAAATTTGAGCAGTAATAGAAATATAGATCTATTTAGTTCAATACATAAGTCTATTCATGAATATTTAATTTATTTAATTTAATTCAAGCCTAAGTAATAGCTCTGTCATCATTGTGTCTGTTGTGCATGATTCAGCTTAATTTGATCAGCAAGCTTTACAGTTTTACTGTGTGCCTTGGGTTGAAATCTGTTCAGATTTGGGTTGGCCTTTCCATTTCTTAACCCATTAGAGATAAAGGTTAAAAACTTGACAAAATATGATAAAATTTTGTGCACAACATACACATTATGCGTGTAGTAAATCTTCATACGGCTTAACTCGGGAGTTAGCCCCGTTGGTGAAATATTCGATAACTAAACCTCCCACTAGATGGCGCCACTAGTCTTAAGCTTAACTCGACGAAAAGTAGATGTATTCGAAAAGTTGATTAGCGATATATGTAAAAGCTTCCCTCATAAATAAAAATTAAAAATTAAAAATAATTGTCTTACTTGTTGGGTTGGGTTGGGTTGGGTTGGGTTGGTTGGTTGGTTGGTTTGGTTGGGTTGGGTGAGTGATACAGAGCCGTGGATGGTGTATCCGTTTTTCTTGCGTCGAGTTAAGCTTAAAACACGTGGCGCCACCTAGCGGCAGGTTTAGTTATTATAACCAACGGGGCTAACTCCCGAGAAACCCCCTTCATACTTTGATAGAAAAAATCTTATTGTTCTAGAGATATAGATTGTTTTTACTCATAAAATCATTGGCAATATGAGAATTAAAACGATACAAGATAAGAGACTTCAATTTATAATTTAAACTCCAGTCATAAATAAGATGTACAAAGATCACATTTGAGGGCTCTTGTTTCTATTTTATCTTAATCATTCTCTCAACAAAATAATAATAAAATAAACGGTTAATGTATAGCGTTTGCTAATAATCGAATTTCCAATTTTGTGTGCATAAACATAGTTAATCAGATATAATTAAGCAATTTTTCTTCTATGCACTTTCCGTCGCAAATGAGTATTTAACGAGTTATGGCGGTAAATTACTGACCCCAACTCTAGTCTTTGAAGTGGAAAGAAATTCATCAAGGGCGTTGTAAGGCAACACTAAAATGGACTCTCCCTTTCGATGCGCCAGTTACGTTGAAGCTGCAGTGATGATTCATAGGAAAAAATGGTGAGGCAGTTGCATTCTTGAAAGATCACAATGTTTTAGCGAAGGAAGTGATTTGTCCAACATGTAATAACCTGTGTTGGTATGAAGAAAAGAGAAATTTTGGCGGTATACCAGTTCGTACTTGATTTCAAAAACGAAGAAATTAAATTGACTTCTTACTACAGCTGCAGGTTAGTTACAATTCCTACGTAATATTAGATACTTTAACGACACGATTAATAGACTGTTAATGGAAGAGTCCATTTGGGGTCTTCCCCTAATGTTGTTGAGTCCATTAGAGGTCTTAACCTTTTTTTCATGCGCTTGCAACAATACAATTGCGATAAGTACCATACCGCTATAACTCGTAAAATAGTCATTTGCGACGAAAAGTGCATGGAAGAAAACTTGTTCATTTCGGTCTAATTAGTTATGTTTCCGTACCCGAAATTGGAAATTCGGTTATTACCAAACGCTACACATTTACCAAGTAAACAAAATTAAATCAAAAAGTTTATTCGTATCTATGTTTTATTTAGCTATTTGGTTGCATGGGATTTCTTGAATCTTTTTTGGTGGTAGCCTACATTGTACTTCTCACACTCGAACTTTGTATTGCTGTTGCACTCTCTGCACCTTCTTTGCCTCTCAGTTAGCTCAATCCAGTGATTCTTGCCATCAAATCTTGCAACATCTGAGAGATGGACTACTTGCTACATGAAATTGTAGTTTGTTGTTCCAGGAAAGGATCTTTTCATGAATGAACAAGCACTGTTTATACTTACATTGATGCTTTTTGATCCTGTCAGTACTGCAGTGTTCCTCCCTTTGGTCGACAAATCCCATGAACTTATTGTAATTGTGGATGCACACTGGTTGTGGCATATCACAATATTTTTCCTTCTCTGACCCACCTGCTAGGTAGAGGATGTCTTCATCTCAGTTGAATCCTAATTAGACAATAAAATAACATCCAAATTTTTCTTCCATTTCATGAGCATGGCATCACTAATCATCCTGTGATCAGCTGTACCTTTTGTAACATGTTTTGGCATCTTTTTGCTTGCAATAGGGGATCTGTTGGGTCTGTTAGGACGGCATGTACCAGAAGCTTGGATCCCCTTTTCAGCAAGATATTCCATATGAATAACACTCATGAAATAGTTGTCAAAAAGATTTTTATGTCCTCTGCCATTTGGAACTTCTGCTTTCTTGATCAAATTTGCCACATCATTGCTGTCCAAGCCAGCATTTGGAACTTCATTGTAGTCTTTTGTGCTCTGCTTGCCCATATATAAATCAAAAGTGTGCAGGGAACCATATTTTGAGCACAGTGCCCACATCTTGTAACCAAAGCAAATAGGTTTTCCTTTGATGAACTGTTTAGCATAGTGATTTCCTAAACATGGAATCATACTCTCATTGATAGATAAAGATTCTTGAAGGGTTCTGTGATACTTGAAAGTATTTGAGAGATGATTGAAAGGCGGTCGTAACTTGTATGCAAAATCACCTGACTGCAAAGTGTAAATTGCGCATTATGTCAAGAAATCCATCTCGTCTAATAAAATTTGCCAATATGTAAGGAACGTGATCTTCAGAGCTCCGGTACTTTTTCTTTTTGGGACTGTGCTAGTAGATGAAATCAGTAGCCCAGCAAGCAGGAGTTTTTATTTCTTCTGGAGTCACATTCAGTGTCTTGTAATGTTGCAGAGCATATGAGTTACTTGGTTCACAAACGTGGTTGAGGAATTGCTCATTGAAATAGAGCTCAAAGTACTCTACTGGACCAGAATCCTGACCAGCTTCTGGTGACGTCTCCTGAGGAGTACATTCAGATGAAATTGATTTCCAGTGTTCTTCACCCACCACTTCTGAAATTTCTTTTCAATTTTCATAGGAGATTCCTCATTTTCACTGTCTTCCTCCTCAAGAGAAGGAGGCAAGTGCCTACAGAACTTGGCTTTTCAGTTGTCTACTTTGAGTCTTAATTTCCTTGTCTGAACTTTCACTATCTCCATCAGATATGGCTCCAGATTTGGGGAGACCCATGATAACACCCCCTGCCTTGTCGAGATCTTCCAGAAATGCTAGGGTTTCTTTGGTGGTTGGATAGAAAGCAAAAAATGAAGAGTCACAAATCAGGAAAAGTAGACCTTTATAGCTCTTCATACTTTTGTAAACACTTTAATTTACAATTTAGTTTCAATTTCCATTGATCGTTCAGCAATAAGAACAAGAAAGAAATGGTGGACATAGCAATGTTGTTGGTATTGCAGAATCCCTTGATACTAGCGAAAGAAAATGATGAGAAGATAGCTTGGGCCTGGAGTGCCTAGCATTTTATGTATCAGCCCAAATTTGTAAGCACTGTAATTTGAATACTACAGAGTCTTTATTCTTTATTCTAGGCTTTTGTGAAATGTGCACTCATTAAAGATATTAAATTAATTTTACCCATCATTTCTTCCTTGAATGAGAAGCAACAGAGAATATTCTGGGAGTGCGCAAGCTTAGCTGCATCCTTTTAGACATGAGGTAAACAACTTACGTTGTTGTAAGCTTACTTTATGCGCCACTGACAAAACTGGTTCAGAACACATATCAATGCCCTAACATCATAACTTGATCTTTTATAGCTAACTGTTTTAATGTATATTTGAATAATAATCAGGTATATTGAAATTTTTTATATTAAACGGTCTCCACTAATGGGTTAAATCCAGTTTCATGATCTTGAATATTTTGTGAAGAAAAATCTATAAATTTTGCTGTAATATATTTCATTCATTATCATCAATAATTCACAATGAAAAAGAAATATAAAATATATAGCTGTAAAACAGGGATCCCTTTTTATGATCTTTTAGGATCTTTTCCAGGTAAGCTCCGCCACTAATGCAACACACGAGTTCACCCACTTGTAACTTTTGAAATAATGCACTTATCAACTTCAAATTAGTCTCAATGAAAGATTAAAATATTCTTTTGTTTGAGAGTAATTTGAAGTTGATAGGTACATTATTTAAAAAGTTACAAGTGGTAAACTGTTGTGTTATGATGGTTCACGAATCGGATAGGTATATCTAGAAAGTTATGTAGTTTAGTGAAAACCGTTTTCATAATGTCTACGGTACGGAAAAAATGTTTCGATCTTTCGTTTGAGAGTAATTTGAAGTTGATAGGTGCATTATTCCAAAAGTTAGAAGTGGGTGAACTTATGTGTTGCATTAGTGGTGAGTCTTATCTGGAAAAGATCCGTGTTTTGTATGCCTGTTTTTAGTGTAAGTAGAAATGAATGCACCTTAATACAGTTCATACTTTGGTCACTAAATGATATATTGCTGTACAGTGATCCCTCGTTTATTGCGGTTGGTCAGTTCCGAGGCTGGCCGCGATATCTGAATTTTTGCGAAGTAGTGTCAGCATATTTAGCGTATTTATTAATATGGAAATGGGCTTTTAAATCCTCCCTGCACTGTTGACAACCCACCCTTTATGGTACAGTACTCCATTAATAACAGAGCCCACTGTTAAGCAATAACACTTGAGAAATGATGATGATGAAGCTGATTATGATTTAATGCACAGCCAATGATAGTATTTTACAGGAAAACTCCATGAAATACTTTCCGTATATATATATATATATATATATTAGAAACCCTCAAAGTTGTAATTCCACGATAGTCAAACCGCAAAGTAGCATGGAAACACTATGTGTAAAGGATAATTTAGGATGCAACAAGACCCTTCTACAACATGAAAACATTACTTAGGCTGGAGAAACCCATGGAATACATACCGTACATGTATAATAAGTAAATGAGGCTGTTACAAAAGTTCAGTAACATTTTTCTCACCACCTAAATCAGGGGTTGGCAAACTTTTTTACCCGTCGACCCCTTCATAGGATATTTGTACTTACATCGACCCCCTCCATGCACATACGCATACAAATAGGTGAAAAAAAATTGAACCATTATTCAAAGGGACGCCCATAAATTTATCGACCCCTTGAGTTCTGTCCTCCACCCCCAGAGGTTGACCACTTTACTGACCCCTAGTCTTATTCTGAGATTCATACTTGCTCATTGACCATTGTATGTTGAACAATATTTTTTATAATTTATGATAAATTGACTTGAATCTACCATACCATGTTAAGGTGAAGACAGTCTGTATAAATTGAATGAAACTTTAAGTTTTGTTTGTTGTACATTTGGTGCAGAAGATCTGGAGTTATCATATTGATTTCAATTCAGTAAATTTGTCTCTATTTGTAGTACTGAAAAATAGAACAATTGATCATGCAGCCCAGGAGGAAAAGCTGTGTTTTGGTACCACTTGAAGGAGATTTTTCTGAATATGTGTAAAATTTTGAGAATGTAAATTTTGATGAACATATGTAATAAATTATGCTTTAAATTTTGATTATGCTTATTCAACATTCAAGTTGAATTTATGACTGCATAAAGTATAAACATTAAAGTAATTGTGTTGTTTTGTACTTTGTATCACACCAAAATATAAATTTGCAAGGGGTACTTTATTGTTAAATTGCTTTGGGATTGTTAATATTATTTGATGAGTTTTTGTCATCTATGGTTAACTTAATTTCAATATGTTTTTCTATTTCAGTAGCTTATTAGTGTTAACATTGACTGCAATGCCAGAGACAGGTTTCAGTGAAGCTGTTGATCAAGAACATAATGGAGATGACTCTGACAAATCAAATAAGCAGCCTTCAAGCTCCCCTTCAGATACAGACGATGTCAAGAAAGCAGCCGAGAACAGAATTCGCCACTACCATCTTTCCCTCACTCAGGGCTGTGGTAGCACAAGCTGCCAAAACAAACATTGTGTTTCATCAGGGAAGGTAAAACCTTGTTTTGTCACTTGAAATTTAGATAGTATTAAGTTTTCCTTTATTGGTTTATACCCTATTTTTTCAAGTGGTAAATCATTGCCTACTTCTTTGGAATTTTTTAAATCTGTTTTTAGTTCATGGCCAAATTAATGTTTTATTTCTATGTCTGTCTGAATTTTATAATATTGTATAATAACTGTTAGAAATGGCCATACTTGAGAGAAAATTTTCAGATTAGGGAGTTTTTCTAGCAGTCCTTACTCAAACTATCCAACTCATTTACAATTTTTCTTGAGCTCAAAATACAGAGACCTTCTGAATTTGACTTCATGCAGATGGAGTAAACTTTAAATGTTTCAGATTTAGCTACACTGCACTAGCATTGCCAAATCATGGAGGACTGCAGGAATTGTAATGTTGCTACCATTCAAAACAGTTTTTGGAAATTAGCCGCAAATTGCTGCTACTATTGATTGATTGGAGGAATTAGCATTAGTTAAGCAATATTTTCATTGAAAACCACCGTGCTTGTTTCCATTGTATGCACCTGCTTGCTTCTATTTTCTTCAAAGCACGTGTTCACTGTATATTTAAAAAAATGAGTTAAAGTAACGTTTTTGTTGAGATTAAGCCTCATTTTTTTGCAGTCTGAATGAGTATTTCAGGTTTATGAAGAAAATTTTTTTCAAGTCTGACTTTATGCGAAAAACACCACTCCTACATTTAAAATTATACTGTGAACTAGTTTTTTTTTTCAATAAAAATCTTCATGTGATCAAGCCTTCAACCATCCCATTTTTTTCTGATTTAAGAATGTATTCTAAATTTTGGGAACTATTTTTGTAAATGTTAAGTAGTTTTAAACTTGACCTTGACTCGGTTACTGTTACAAATGCTAGATAATAGTGAGTTTTTGAAAATTTTTACTAGCTTTTGGGAGTTATCAAGACTTGCTTAAGTTAGGCTATAAAAGAAAGTTATTTAAATTCATTACTGTGTAACTTAAAGTACATTCCTGCTTCAGCTAAACAAAATACAGATTGGGAGGACTCATCAGTTCTTACCTCTTGGAAAAAACTCAAACAAGCATTTAAGTCAGTAGTTGAGCAGAAAATTGAAGTTCAGCCAACCACATTGTTGAATTTTCAGTGAAGTCAAGTTCAAAGTTGAGTGTGACCATGTTGTAAACTTTTTATTGCCTATGTGATAACCTGTTCATTTCATTAGGTTTCAAAATTTTGTTGCTCCTCCATTTTATCACCTTAATTCTATTTTGATAAGTACTTAGTCCTTTGACACGTTAACCTCCATGGGTTAAGGTAAAGTTCAATATTCAACTCAAATTTGAAGTCAATTGTAAAGAGTAATTTTGAAAATAGCAAACATTAACCAGATCAAACCTTCATTTAGCTTGATTAAGTATACTGTATATGAAAATTGAGTTAGTGACTACTTGCCAGTCAGTAGCATTTTGAAAATTCCTTCCGTGTACCACTGGTGGCTCACGTGTTAAGGTGACACATTGTGTCCTCAACATGAGATAATTTTGCTTTGCTTGGCATGTCATTAGTGGAGAATATAGTGCATTTTCTTAATTTTAAAGAAAATCACCTGGACTGTTTCATGGTTTTAAAATTTTTCATGATTGTTTCAGATGACACCACTTAGTGGTGATGAAGCTGCTGTCAAGGCTCTAGAGCTGTTCTCATCACATGCTCCTGAGTGTACCACCTTTTCTTCGACCACATCTGAAGCCATTTCTTCCAACTCTTCTCGGAACCGTGTTGTCTCCTTTGCTGTTCCTTTGGATGCAGGCAATAACAATGGTGGTCCTTCTGCCTCAGGTTCTAAGTTATCTCCAAAGACTTCCATTGATGCCAGTTCTAGAAATCCTCCATCTCATGATGAGCTTGCTCTAATGGAAGTAGCAAAGGAGTCCAAGAATAAGTTTGGTGTTAAGAAAGGCAAGAAAACTGAAAAAAGTGAAAGCCAAGAAGGAGGCTTGAGCTATGAACTCCTTGTGTACACCATGGATCAGTGCAAAATGCTTGCCAGTTATGCAAAGCTCCGCATGTTACTTTGGGCAGTTTTTTCCAATGAACTTTCTCTTAAAAATAGTTTTCCTAAGCCAAAATGTGATAGAACCAGTTCTACTGCAGAGAAATCTCAAAAGTCTCTTCCTGTAGTTGCTCAAGATGTTCTTGAGTCTCAAGCAATGGTAGTGGATGCTGATGTTCAATCATGCCCCATCAAAGATGCAGAAGAAATGACTTCTCTCTGTGCATCTCCCATTGAAATGAGCTCAAAGGAAAAGTCACAGTCCAGTCATATTGATCTTGATAAGGACATTGATTCTACTGCAGATAATGACTCTATGTCATGTGATGATGATTCATGTAAGCATTTCCACAATGAATCCCAAACCTCAAGAGCTGATACTGATAATTTAGATGAATCCATGCAAATTGACACTAGTAGTATAGTTGATACTAGTGTGGATGACTTGAGTAAGAACAATTCTAGTGTTTTAATGGATGCAAAGCCATCTTGTAGCAAGGATGATGAGACTGCTCAGCCAGGCTCTGAGAAGGGTACAAAGTTGCTTGGTTTACCAGCCAGTCAAGATACCATTGGGGAAAATTCTGCAGTGGGTCATACAGTTCTGAAAGAAAATATCCCTGAGCCTTGCATCAATTTTGATGAACTTAACAAGTCGTATGCTTTACTGAAAACTGTTCCTGAAAGTGAATATGTTAGCACTTTACTGAATGCCCAATTATGGTTGTTGAAAGAGCACTTTGCTCTCAAATTTCGTGCTTCTAAGAGTGAGTTTCAACTTGACATGAAAATAGTTGACGTTCTGATTATTTTGTTAGAAAATCCATTTTTCATTAATGAAAATGACTATACAGAGTCATTATTAGAGCCTTTGTCTGAGTTTTTTACATTGTTGGGAGAGAAGCAGCAGGCAATGCTTGTCGTACATTTAGCCAAGACTTGGAGTGCACAAAGCCTTGAGTCGTTCGTGTCTGCCTTCCACCACCTCATCACCATCAAGCTCATCACTACCGAGTCAGGCATTGGCTCTGAATATGAGAGGTGGGGTCTGCTGTGCTCGATTTTAATTCTGGCTATACATAAATATACTGGTAAAGATTAATATCAATCATAGATCTCTTTAGATTGTGTGACGAGTTTTGCTCACTTTATCACTAATGGTTATAGTTATGATACTTCAAAATGGATGGTGCTTGTAATTCTGGTGATTATGATTGTTATGATACGTGCAAGTACGAGTATAACATTTGTTTTGACCTCGAGGAAGGTGTTCTAGTTGTGATTCTATTAATGAAATAGTGCGATTAGTGTTCAAAGGCAAAAATTCTGAGTGCTGTTCGGGAGAACTTGGGTAAATATATGATACTCCAATGATTTATTCATGCCTATTTGCACGTTTTGTTTCAGCTTATGGCATTTAGGTAATAAATGATTAGCATTTTCGTTTAGAACTCTCATCTTGTTTAGTATTTCAGGCAGTGAAAAACATACCATTCTGAGGAGTGTAAGGATACCTCGTGCACGAGGTATCCTTACTGCTTTCATTTTATTTTTAAATTTCAGTTAGCATATTCATGTGTGATGTTTCGTCATTTTTCATAATTCAATTAATTGCGTTCTAACATTTTAGCCAGAGCATTTACGTTGGAAGTATTCTTGTTATCCCCTTTCGTTTTTGTTTTAGCAGAGTATCCAGTTTAAAAGTACCATTTCTTTGATCTTTTTTTTGGGATTGATCAATTAATGGTATGCTATGGAATTCTTAATTCAAATAGTTTCTAAAAAATTAAGAAGCTTGCTATCCTTACCATAATTTTTATGCAAGCATTTATTGTGACCAAAGGTACCTAGGAAGCCAAAATTTTCACAAATTGGATACTGCTTAGTGTATAATTTGAGAATCAAAAAAGTATTTCTTGATGATAAAAATTACACTTCATACACAACAGTTGTACTATTTTCCATTTCAATGGCAGTTAATGCTTTGTATCTTCATTGTACTGTTTGTTTCCTTCAGCTGTGGAATATTTAAAAATTCATCACTGAATTAAAGCTTTAAATAACTACCTACTAGCATTACTCACTGGATTTGTGTTGGACTGAATTATTCAGCTTCATTAACATTGGTTGTGCCATTTGCTCAAAATTTTCCACTTTGTGAGTGTTTTACATTTTTTTATCATTTGTCACTTCATTCCCTAACAGCACCTCAAGTCTAATGTGGAATCTATAGTGTGCCAAGGTTTTGCTCAAGGTGACAAGTGATAGTGCATTGAAAATGTTTTCCCCTAAGGGAAATACAACTATTGTATCTATGGGCATTACCACACCCAAGAGGAAAATAGAGGTCCCGTGCTGAGAGTTCGGCAGGCCTTCTTTTAGTTGAAATAAAATGTTCTTTGTTTTTGTTAATAACCATCTTTTTTTGTTCGCTGCTGTTCTGTTTTTCAGCACCTTTGGCTTTCTTCTTAAACTTTCATCTTTTTTCCTGAACCTTTCTTCTCAAGTTGATGTTTTTATGCAGATGGTATCCTGTGTGGCATTCCCTTAACTCCATGCTAAATGGTGCCTTCATCCTTCTTCTCTTTGAACATCTTTGTTGTAGTAAGGGAGGCTGAAACTAATTTATAATCAATAAATCATGAAGAATGTTCTATAATGTGTAGGTAAGATAAAGTGCAGATCACATAGTTTTAAGCATCAAAAGTTATCTGTTCAGTTTTTCAACTGGTAATCAAGCATAGTTTAGTTGTCCGTGTTTGACAATGACTGTGTAAAGGCAATTTGTATGAAATAATTGTATGGATAACTTTTTATTTTATTTGTTAGAAGCACACTAAATTAGTAACTGATAATGAACAAATATTTGTATTCTTTCACTGCAAATAACTCTTCAACAAGAGCATTCAATCTAAAAAACACTTTTCCATTGATGTGTGAATATCTATTCTACTGGAACATTCTGTCTAAAAAAGCTGCCTCTTGGGGTTGCCTGTAAACATCTCTTTAGTCAGGGCATTTAGACTTTGGGAATGCCTTCATTGATACATAAATATCCCTTTAGTCAGGGCATTTAGACTTCGGGAATGCCTTCATTGATACATAAATATCCCTTTAGCTAGAACATTTAGACTTCAGGTATGCCTTTATTGACACACAAATATCTTTTCAGCCAGAGCATCCAGTATGAGAAGACAATTTGCAACGCAACCAAGTCGATGTTCATGGTGTTCATGGCGAGCGTGGTGGCTGGGGAGGTGGACCTGCCTTTACTGCGGAACACACCGCCCAACACTTCCTTCTGTTCGTCCTCTCTATTTTCTGGTATGTTTAGAATTGTTTTTCGGGCTAAGTAACATCAACCAGCTATTGCTACTACGGTTACAATGTACTCTGAAAATTGTTACATATTTGAAATCTTTGAGTTATTGAAAATTTAGTCCACAATTTATTTCAGGAATTGATTCATTTTCCATTATTCATATCACAGAGGCAAATACAACTAACGTATCTATGGAAATTAGTGCTCCCAGGGGAAATATGTGAGGTCCTGAGCTGATGGTTTGATAGGCTTTTTTGTTGAAATAAAAAAATGTTTCTCATTTTGTAATGGACCATCTGTTTTTGGTTTGCTGCTACCCTGTTTTTCACCATCTACAACTTTCTTCCTCAATTTTATATTGTTTCGTATAGTTCTTACATATCATACTGTTCCTATGCAATTTGTGCTTAGATTCTGCGGTTTCTCAAGTCCATACTTACTGGTGCGTCTACCTGCTTTTAAGAATGCTTTTGTAACAGTTAGAAAGGCTCAAACTAACTTATCTAAGCTAATCCATTTTTGATATCTCCAATAGATTCCGTAACTTTGAAGACTAATCTTCTAGTCAACATAACGGGATTTGTCGTGATATAGGTGGTGCAATGCATAATGTAATGAAAATTATGGTAAGTTTGGGACTAGCTTTTTGTACTGAACTTACACTTTTGATGATTTCGATCTGTGTTGAAATGATACTATGTGAAATCTACAAGTGTTCTTGGCAAAAGACAAAATATCACTTGACACCATAATTATGTTGAATTCAAAATAATAACTAAAAGCTGAATCTGAATAGTAGTTTTACCGTTACTTTTATTTCTTGTTTTGTTTTTGTAACAATTTAGATAATGTACTCATAAAATGGGTATTATTATTTCCTATTTTCACAACTCTTGGATCAAAAAATTTTGCTTATCACATCTTGCATTTATTACCTTTTTTGCCTGAGTACAGGCCATGTGAAAAGTCTTTACTTTACAGGTAGTGAGGGTGTCAAAACACCGTTTTCGCCGCCTTACCCTCACTTTGACCCCCTGTGCTCGGTGCTGGGCATCCATCCTCTCGATTCTCGTAAGCCTGTTGTGAAGTTTTCCGAGTTTTATGACGAATTCTTGAGTGAACAGCTTGAAGTGGACAAAGACTACGCCTTTTACAAGTCTGGCATCGACAAGTTCAGCTTCTTACATCATCCTTACATCTTGACGCCTGCTACCAAGGTTTGAAAAGTTTTTTTTGTGTTGGTATTTGTGGATAATTTAGTGTATTAATATAGTAGCTTTTGTCAGCCGCACATTTTGTTTGGGGGTTTGAATTGAATAAGAGAAGTAAATTATTCTGTGAATTTTTTTGTTTAGTGAGCATGGTGTGGAATCGCTATCAGTTCAGGCAGTTGAAAAATTTATTCTGAAATGCTGTACGTGTTAAATGCCAAGTTTTCGCCGTATAAATGCGTTGGTTGGATGCCATCTAAGTGGTTATGACCGTTTTTAAAATGCTGGTATCTGCTGTAGCAGCACCTGTGGACTGAGCATCACAACAAAAGTCATCTCCTACAAAACTGAATTGTTATAGCCAGAAAATAATGGCACAAAATTGTAATGATGCACTCCCCCTTGTTGTACCGTGTAAAAAGAACCGGTAACCATTCAATTACACGTACGAAATTGTTTAGATAAAATCACTCTATAGATAGATGTTTGAAAGCAAGCAGTGTTGAGAAAGTGTAACGGGGTATTTTCTGGAATAACTAATTCACATTGTTGTATAAAGGTGGCAAAACAGCCATAATAATAATGATTGTAATTCTCGTATAAAGGAAGGGGAAGAACGGAAGAATACCGTCATTATACAGGGTGTTTCAGAACAAGAGATACAAAGTTGGACGCCAAGTAGAAAATAACCAAATAAACATTTTTTCTTTTATGAAATTCTCTCCCCAAAATTGGGTTTTTGAGATATTAGCTGTTAATTGTTTTAGAGGATGAAATTTATTTACACAATTACTCGCAGTATTTATTTTGAATTTACGTTACAAGCACTAAAATTCTGTGAAAGTTTACAAAAATAAAATTAGTCGTTTTGATTTGTTAGAAAAGTTTTTGGGGACACATGACAAGCCTTGTTTATGCTACAGCCATTGAATCTGAGGAAGATCTCGTGGCCAGAATTGCAGTGGATGCTGGTGAGATTTCTCAAATGCCAGACGTGTTTCCCACAGACGTTGAGGCTAGGATTAGAAAAGTGCATTGATGCAGGTGGAACACATTTTGAACAAATTTTGTAAAGTATTTTGTTTTGTTCTGAAATTTTGTTCTGAAACACCCTGTATGAAAACTAATGTTTTGAGATTAGACCCATCATTAATGCAAAAAATAGTATAATATAACCCGTCTGACAAAGGGAAAATGTTTTCAACGCGAACCTTTTTTGTAAAATAAAATCAAATAAAAAAATTCCTTCGTTTGTTTTCTTTTTCATTCCTTTCGTTTTGTGAAGACATTCGAGTTTCTGTGTCTTGAACAATGTTTTTTCTGTCAACCGATGTGGCATGCTATGTTATTTTTTTGTCCCATTACGTGTAATCCTGAAAGGACTATTCAATTCTAATACTTGGAATTCTCTTATTGATAGTTTTAGTACTTCGATGCTGGAAATTTGTTCACAACCTGAGTGAACTTACCATGTAAGTATTATGCATACTGAAGGTTTGCTTAAGAACAAATTAGTAGCTCGATGCAACAATTTGCAGGCTCTGGCGCTGTACTATGACAACCGCATCCGCATGTATTCAGAGCGGCGCATGTCCGTCATCCAGACGATCACCGTAGGCCAGCCCGCCACGCCTTACCTCCGACTCAGGGTCCGCAGGGACCAAATCATCAATGATGCGCTGGTCGAGGTGAGCTCGCCTTGCCACTTCTCTTGGCCAGAACTTCAGCGTCTAATGTAGGATTTTTGTTGCCCTTTAGTTGGTTTTGTAAGCTGTGTTAATTTCGAGACAATTTCTTGTGCTTCCGTTGAGTTAACGATTTATTAAAACGTTCCACGTCATAATTATTTATACGTTTGTTTAGTTCTTTTAGTTATCATTATTTTTGTGGTTGACCAAGTTTCTTCTCTCTGGTCCATGTACCTGGGTGATCATAATTTCAGTGAGCAGTATTGATCACTCTGTATCTATGGGAATTAGCACTCCTAGGAGGAAAATGTGTGAGGGCCCGAGCTGAGAGTTAGGTAGGCCTTCTTTTTGTTGAAATTCAATGATTTTTTTGTTATTCAAAGGACCACCTGTTTTCGGTCCATTGCTGTCTTGTTTTTCAGCACCTACTACTTTCTTCAACTTTTATCTTGTTTCATGAACTTTTTTTCTCAACTTGCTGTTTCTATGCCCCTTCTGTATAGATTCTGCATTCCCTTATCTCCATACTAACTGGTGCCTTCCTCTTTCCTCTCATTGGAACGCTTTTTTTTTAGCGGTTGAAGACGCTTAAACTAACATCTAATCTAATTGATCACTCAGCTTTTCTATTGCAAAATTTTTTATTAAAACGTCGATCTAAATCTTCGGTCTCGTATTATGTAGGCTCACTGCATTGCTGTGTTACGCGTATCATTGATACCACGCCTTGATTATGTTGCATTCTACAGAGATATTGCTACTCTTAATTATCGACTGTTTACATTTATGCAGACCATTATGGGGTTATTTTAATTTTAATGTTCTACGTGCTTTATTTCTTATTTTACTCCATTTGCTGTAGTCTTTCTTGTGGCTGGCCAGCAATCAATTTACTCAAATTACTGATCATTCTCTGTGAAAGTGTGGGCTTTGAATATTGTTTTTTACAGATATTCTGGCACTGTGAAGAGACACCATTTTAATAATTGAGTATGATCATTCTTATATTATTCTTTATAAAATCCGTGTGTAAACGGTCTTTGTTTCTGTATTTTTGATGTTTAACATCTTCAAGCTTGTTACTGTGCCTCTCACTGAAATTTCAAGCACATTTAGTAGTTTAGTTTTTTAGTTTAGTTTTAATTTATTTTTTTTGTGTTGTTATAAGTGGCTGAAATTATCATCAACGAAAGTATAATGTTGACTTTAATACTGAAGATTGAATATGGGTATAGTTAATGCTGTCCAAGCATTTTTTCGTCATTGAAAAAGAATATTTGATGAATATTTCTTTGCCCGTGGAAGCAGTTCTGCTCCCAAAATGTCAGAAATGTATCACTGGCTCTCAAGTTTGATTCCTGAAGAAACAAAAACGAGAAGAGACTTTCCAACGGCAGTTACCGCTGTCCAGACCATCACAGACTCAGGATTTTGATCGTTTGTTTACTCTTCTGCCTTTCACAGATCCGTCTGCACTCCAAACTCTGTCATTCTGACTGTTTACACTTAGTAGAACATCAAATTTATTCTCATGTGTGAAAACCAAATTTGGTAGCATGCCATCTTGCATGAGCTTAAGAATGAGACGACTTCTATCGAGTCTCGTACGTTCAAGAGTGGATGTATGTTCATGCCTACACTGCATCTTGTGAGGGTGTAGCTTGAGATCATTTTTCGAGGAGTCAGCGCATTGAAGTCTGACTAACTAATGCTTCTGTGGCCAATTTTGTAGTAGATTGGCGGTGATTTGCTCTCCATTTTTGTAGGGTATTTTTGATGAGACGTGTTAGGACTGAATGTTTTTATTTTCTGTAATTTTTAGTTTGATTGTATTTTGCGGTTATTCGAAATTTTTAGTGTAAATTTTGGCTGAAATTACAATACATGAATTTTCCTTGTGAACCCAAGTTTTTATGCGAATTTGTCTCCTGTATCTCAACCTTCTCTTCAGTTCGTGTACTTATTTCTTGAATTGATTATGTGAAAACAGCGAGTTCTTGTTGGGGGATGAGACTATGGTTCTCAATGGACCAGTATGCACACCAGGAGAGCGTTCAGGCACTCTTGGTAATGGGTGTCGGTGCGGTGTTGTAACTCGTTGTTTTTCAGTCCATAGCTGGTCGCTTGTATATCCAGGATGCTGGCGGGCAGTGCTGAACGGTGGGGTAATTTGTTGTCTCCTGGTCCACAGCTTGAAGTAGTGGCGATGCAGAGCCCACTGGAACTGCGCAAGCAGCTGGTGGTGGAATTCGAGGGTGAGCAAGGCATAGATGAGGGAGGTGTCAGCAAGGAGTTCTTCCAGCTCATCACGGAGCAGCTCTTCTGCCCTGACTTTGGTGAGTCCATCCATAAGAAGTTCTCTTATGACTCATTGCTGAAAGCTTAAATTGTAGTCAAGTGTTTGGAGTCGAATGTTTTATAAATTTGGGCTAAAATTTCCAGAGCGGAATTTGTTTAATTTTATTTAATTTCAATTGTACCGTTTACATACTTACTCAAATTTAAACGCCACACCTTATGGAGCAGTGAAAAAAAGTAACGTTAAGACCACTTATGAGTGCTGTTAATTACTTGTTAATTACATAAACTAAAAATATGATTAAGATAGGTATAAATAATTATAGAATTGTTGGGTAAATACATCATCTTAGTGTTGGAACTCTAAGTACAGGACTGGAGCTAAAATTCGAGCACTGTTTCACCTTCGCTGTCAACGCACAATATATTACAGGGATGTTCAGCATACAACCTGAGACACAGCTCGTGTGGTTCAATCCGCGCTCCTTCGAAAGTGAAGCGCAGTTCTCGCTGGTGGGCCTCGTGTTGGGCCTGGCGATTTACAACAACGTGATACTCGACCTCCACCTGCCGCCCGTGCTCTACAAGAAGCTGTGTGGCAAGCCCGGCACCTTCCACGACCTCAAGGATCACAACCCGGTCTGTATCTGGCGCAGCAAGGTGCACACACTCTGTTACCGCTCATTGACTTCAATCGAAAGCTAGAGCCAAAAGATTGTCTCGTGTGCCTTAATTTCTACCATTCATGTTTAATTTGAACACTTTTTCATCAGACACTGCTCATTCTTTGCTATAATGTCTTCCCACTGCTGTAACATTTAAATCTATTAATTCGACGACGTCCTCGATTGCGTCTCTTGCTCTTCCTTTATCAAACAGCGTGATACCCAAATTCGTTTATTTTTGTTTGTTTTTCTGATTTGCGGCCTCAAAACTTTTCTGAAATTTTGTGTACCTATTTTCATTTATGTTTCAATTTGAATTGAAGGATTCGTTCAGTTACAATTTCGCATCATTAGCGTGACAGATTCGCATTTTTTCGAACATGGTTCGATTTCCTCGTTAAAGCGTTACAGAGAATCAATGAAACCCAGCTTGCCTGGAAGACCTCAGACGCAAAAAACGGAAACTATTCGTCCGGATGCTTTTTAAATGGAATAACTACTTTCCTGAATGAAAAGAAGAATGCTATTTTGTACCGTATGGACCATAAAAAAGTAAACCCAAATTTGAATGTTGATAACTTTGGATGAAGGTATTTCAGTTTTATATCTTGCATTACACACAGAGATATGTATCTATACTACAAAACTTTAGAGTTCTGAGTATAAATAATGTCCAAGCGTTCTGAAAATTTACCTTTAAATTAAAACTTTCAAGTGACTAAACCCATCGTTATGCGACTAGCAAAGGAGCAAC
Source organism: Platorchestia sp. MABIK (assembly GCA_014220935.1). NCBI lineage: Eukaryota > Metazoa > Arthropoda > Malacostraca > Amphipoda > Talitridae > Platorchestia > Platorchestia sp. MABIK. Next base: position 61,767 of record JACJUY010004210.1, on the reverse strand, counting down.
GCATGTTCATCAACAACGTCTACACGGGAACAAAGAGTTTAAAGGAAGTTCGAAATAAATTCTAAGAGAGATTTCCTGAAAGAAGCTCTCCAACCTAGAAGACTGTCTTGAAAATTGTTAATAAATACACTTATACAGCCTTTTTACTTTCAACATACTACATTTTTACCACTATTTTTTATCTCATTACTGATGCCCCTAACTTTAATGTGACTCAACATTTTTAGGAAAAACGGTTTTCTCCACGTAATACAACAAATAGAATTGAATTATCTTCATTCACTGTCAAGTCCCTCAGGGAGATACAACTATTGTATCTATGGGAATTAGCTCTCCCAGGGGTAAATGTGCGGTCCTGAGCTGGGATGCGCATCCAAGTAATGGTCGTCCTTTTTTAGTTTAGTTTTAATTTAGTTTTCTGTGTTGTTATAAGTGGCTGAAATTATCATCAACGAAAGTGTAATGTTGTCTTTAATAATGAAGATTTAAATGGGTCTAATTAATGCTGTACAAGCATTTTAGTAGTCTTTGAAAAAGAACATTTAATGAATGTTCTTATGCCCGTGGATGCAGTTCTGCTCGCAAAATGTCAGAAATGGTATCACTGGCTCTCAAATTTGATTCCTGAAGAAACAAAAATGAGACGAGACCAACGAATGCTGCTTTAGGCTGTCTTTTGTTGAATTAAAATGTTATTTGTTTTGTTAAGGACCATCTTTTTTCGGTTCACTGCTGTCCTGTTTTTCAGAACGTCTGACTTTCTTCTTCAACTTTTATCTTGTTTCTTAGCCTTCCTTCTTTCCTTACTGTTTCTGTGCGCACGGGAGCCTGTGCGGAATTTGCCTTGTGCATAGATTCCGCGTTCTCTTAACTCCATACTGAATGGTGCCTTCAACTTTCCTCTCTTTGAACATCTTTGTTGTGTGGTAAGGGAGGCTAAAACTAATTAATAATTAATTGATAAATTAATTCCTGTGAATTGAATACGATTCATTACAGACGGTGTATCGCAGCCTGGTGTCGCTGCTCGAGTACGAGGGAGACGACATGGAGGACGTGTTCGTTCAGAACTTCTGTGTGGGCTGCCAAGACGTGTTTGGCGACGTGCTGTGGCACGACCTGAAGGAGGACGGCTCCAATGTCATGGTTGGCCAACACAACAAACACGTACGTGTTTTCTGCTCCATACAATCTGCAATTGGCGTATTTAGAGCACAGCAAATCTCCTGGATGCCGGAGGTAGATGAGTTAGACCGTGAAGATCCGGTATAATGATGCTTGCATACCTCAGTCCGAGTTTTTATTCATTTCGATTTTGTGAAGAAAAAATGTTACTTTAATTTTCATAGCGTTGCATGGGTAAACTTCGTTATGAGTGCAAAGAGACAGTAATGTGAGGCAGCAGTTGCTGTTTTGTTATGTTTGTGATGAGGTTTGGAAATTAGTTTACTAGTTAGGTGGTTAAACTTCCAAATTGTGAGACATGGGTAGGAAAGGAAGCAGGATTAAGAGAGTGCTTGCATGGAAGTTTCGAAATTAGTTTACTAGTTAGGTGGTTAAACTTCCAAATTGTGAGACATGGGTAGGAAAGGAAGCAGGATTAAGAGAGTGCTTGCATGGAAGTTTCGAAGAGGATCAGAGAAAACATCGAGCAATTTTGAGCTATAAAAAGCCTCCTTTTTGGATCAAGCAAAAGGAAAGTGTCAAATAAGAAGTTCCACTAAATTACAAATCCTTAGATCCTGTTGCACATCAACTAGGTCAAAGAGAATGAGGTTAGTTTGTAACCTGTGAACGAGAGTACAATGCTTCATAACCCTGTAGATTCAATTTGACGTTCAGCTTTACAGATAATAGAAAATTGTCTATTTTTGAGCAGGAGTTTGTGGCTTTGTATAGCGACTGGCTACTGAATGGAATGGTGGAGGAGCAGTTCCGGCCTTTTTTACGAGGCTTCCTGATGGTGACAGACGAGTCACCTCTCACCAAACTCTTTCGTCCTGACGAACTGGAGCTCTTACTGTGTGGCTCGCAGGTCAGCATTGATATGTTAAAGAAACAAAATTGGCATACGATCTTAAATCAAAATTGGGATTAAATTTGAAGCAAAATTGACATTAGATTTAAAGCAAAATTAGCCTAAGACTTCAAACTTCAGGAACTCGTTTATTAAGCACAGATAACCTAAAAATAATCGATGGGAGAGTGTGAAACTCGTAAAACATGTGAGAAATTTATCATTTATTGTATGGGTTAAGCTGTTTTTTCAATAACTACTTCTACACGACTTTCGAAAGCTGCGAAACTTTTGATTATTAAGGCGTCATAAATGCGTCATATATATTAACTGCAGCTATGTGAGATTCAGTATTAGGGTGGGAAATCTTGTTGCTTATTCCGATTTACTCCAAACGGCGTATCCAGTAGGGTCAGGTCCGGTCTTGACGAAGGCCAGAAACCGGACGTCTATAAATCTACGAAATAAGCTCAGCAGAACTTCTGTATTTTCTGGCAGTGTGATTGGATGCACCGTGTTGGGTTGATACATAATTCGCTCTGGATATTCTTTCTTCAGCCAAGGCAAGACTCGATACCTCTGGACCTAGTAGTATCCGTCGAGAGTAATTTTTTCTCTATCCTTGAAAAATACAGAGCCTTTGCCTCTGAAGACCAGTAACTGAGTTGGATGTTCAGTTCGATAAATGCCCTTGACATCATCTGTTGATTGAGTTATATAACGGTCATTGTGGTGGTTTAGTGCGGCGTTCACCGTGAAGATTTGCTCGCCTGAGAATGCCTTCACTGTGGCTCTATTAGTCCTGAGAGATTTTATAACTCTCTTCCACGTCTACGCCTCCAAGTTTTCATAGACTCCGTTTGGAGGTACCGTGGCTCATGTATAAGAATGAAGGCCCAGGTATAAGAGTGAAGCCAAAGTCTTGATGTACGCCCGTTCTAACGGTTTAAGATCCTCGTGAAGTTTCACAGCAGTCACCTTTGTTTATATTGTGGGATCTTCCGAAATTTAGGCTTTCAAAGTCTTAACGAAGAAACGAGGTAATTTGTCCACTTTTTTATGTCCCACCAATGCTCAGTTTCCTTTCGACGCCGTTGTGCCCTTTTTTTGCTGTCGCCTTGACTCTGTGAAGAGTCCGTAATGAGACACCAACTGTACTCTCGATGGTCTCAGGTCGATCTTAGAGCAAAGCAAGTTAGAAACTCTTTACGTGTTGACTTTTGAGGTGCTCATGATTAATTAAATACCCAAAAACAGATCAACATAGTTTGTTAAGATATACAAACATCTTTATATTCCGTCTCAAGTTTCACGCAATTTGAAACAGTGGTTGTTGAGGGAATTAAAGCTTTAAAATGCTGGCAGTTCAGCATCCCCACTCTTGCACACTGCAGTGTTACTTTGCCTTCGCTTCTTCGTTACTGTATACGCACGTGATGTTAGTGTGGTTCTTTGGAAGGTTGTTGATATGTATCCAGTTTTTTATGTCAGCTTTTAAATCTTGGAGAGATGATGCGCAAATGATCTTGAAATGTGCGTGTTTTCCGTATTTGAGTTCTTCTTCAGCTCTCACCACGGAAGATAAAATTTTTGGTTGTGCGTAATGGCTTTGTTCGCATAACTTCATTGGGTTTTACTCACATTTTGGAAAATAGACCATGCATAAATTTATCGCTCCTCATACTAAGCGCATTTAGGCCTTAGCTAGCGAAGTTTATACAAATATCCTGCTATTAATTTGTAGTGTTTGCTTGCGATCACAACCGCTGGAACTTGTAAGTGTACCAATGTACTTAGAAGTCGTAGTGTAGATTCAAGTTTTTCTTTAACAAATTCGTATTTTAACTCGTTCCCCCCGTATTGCGCTACATGTGTATCAACAGGTAAATTGCCCATTTACGTCTCGGTATAAATGCACGACAGATTATCTGTGTCGTGACATTTTTTTAAAATGATTCTTATCATACGAAGTGGAATACTATCGTGCAATTGTATTTTTCATATTCATTAGGAAGAATTAAAATTTATTCAAGCAGAAAATCGATTTCCCTATTCTGCTACTTACAACCTAACCAAACAAACAGTTAACAGCCACGGAAACGCAGTGAAGGTGTTAAGTATTTGAAATTATTTCAAATAATTGTCCAAGATAATCAGGCCTAATGCGGCGTCTATTTTACTATGGTAAATGAAAATTAATGGTGTGTTTGTGTTGGTAGCAATACGACTTCAGTGAGCTGGAGAAGAGCGCCGAGTACGACGGGGGCTACAGCAGTACAACTGCGGTGGTCGTGTGGTTCTGGGAGCTGGTGAACGCCATGACTGGCGACGAGCAAATGCAGCTGCTGCAGTTTGCTACGGGCTCGGCTAGGGCGCCTGTGGGTGGCCTGGCGCACCTCAAGCTCGTCATCGCCAGGCATGGGCCTGACACCGACAGGTGCGCGACGTTAACGGTGGATTTAGCATTTAGAGAATAGCATTGAATATAACACGTGAGGGTTAATTAGTTTCGTTCAACATCCGAGTGAAAAATCTAGGTTTTGTATTAGTCTTTATCTAAGTTTCATCTGAATACGTGTGAATGAGACTATTCGTTCCGAAATTGACCAATTTCACTGAAGGGCAAGGCAAGGGAATAGCTCCGTGTGAAAGCTTCGGTGAATTTTTTCAAGGAAATGTAGAACCGGCTAACCTGCAGCTGAAGTCACAATTAAAAATAAAAAACTGAAAGAACAGTACCGAAGCTGGAAAATTACAATCTATTACAATTTTAGCTTCAAGATTTTGCCTGAATTTCAATCAGATGCTCACCCTACCCCGATTTCACTTTTTAGTCAAAACAAAAGCGAATATTGTGAGTCGCAACAATACTAAGAGAATTTTGTCACAAGTGCCACTAGGGGAAAGTAGCGGATAATTGAACGTTACACCCTCCAAAGAGCGTAGGTAGGGCAGTAGGATTTGGTTAGTTTAGGGTCTGTACACCTGCAGTTTTGGTGGGTTTTCATACACTCGAAGTATCAAGTTCGTGCGAAGTATTGTCTAATTTTTTTATGTCAATGCAGATCACTTTTAGTGAGCTCTTATTATTTATAACGCATTAAATGAAAGAAGTGAGAAGTGATATTAGGTGGTTAACCTGTTTTCCAAGTAGATATTTCAAGTTGAAAGACCACCCAAAACGAGATCCTCTAAAAAAATTGATTCTGCAGTGCGACAATTGCAGCTAGAGAACTTGTGAAATAATTAAAGTGTCGAGTACCACTGTCTTGAACCAAACCATTGACAAAGCTTCTAGAATTCTGTTCAGGTGTCAAAAGTAACATCTGATTTTTTTCGGTAATCTGTACTGGGAAATGTGGCGTACAAAAAGAGACGCTACATTTTCTCTTTATGACGCTTCATTACTCTCTTTCATTGGTACACGGTTCAATTTTTGGACGGTTGTAGCAAATGTGTACACGGAGTGAGTATGTCAGCGTCATCAGAAAGTCAAGAGGTAGGTATATGTCAAGCGTTCATAATGCTTAAATACAAATCAAGGCTCTTCACAGATAAGTCTGTTGAGCTCGGTTACTGAGGGATTTAAATAAATATGTTCATTTCAAACGGTAGAGTGACATCACTCATTCTTGTATCGGATCTCTTTTGTGGTCTGTTTAGCTGTGATTCTTTAACTTAGTTCCAAAAAGTGAATTGTGGGCAGCTGTAGTTTGGTGAAAGGAAAAAAAATGGGTAGAATTTTACGAAAGGTGATTAATAGACCTCTATTTGGGAGAAGTAGAAATAAATTGAGGAACTTTTGGTCAAGATCGGCGTATGAAAATAGCTGGTAATTTCATTTTTGATCTCGCATCTTCATTTCGTCGAGTTCTTTCCTGTGAGTGAAACTTGGTTTCTTTGCAGATTACCCACTGCACACACATGCTTCAATGTCCTGCTGTTGCCAGAGTACTCGAGCAAAGAGAAGCTTAAGGACAGGCTGATGAAGGCTATCAAGTATAGTCAAGGCTTTGGTATGCTTTAATGCATACAGAACTTGTCCTGTAGAAAGTGGTAGCCAGCAACTCAACAGAGCTCGGCCAGCTCGTTCGGCGTGAAGGAACAGAGGGTTGCTTCCTAAAGCCTGCCATGGTCCGCTGGGCTTTTGATGTTCATTCTCTGAACATTCTGCTGTCACTAGTACGAGGTGTTGTCCTGTCACACGTTTCGCAAAGTTACGACGCTGTTTAAAAGCTCGTTTGGTTGCCTTATATTATCCGTGTTTGTGACCTGTTTTAAAATTTAGGTAATATCTCATTGGTATTTCAATTTTTTGCTGACTTTCACTTCCCCTTGCTTTTCGAGTGCTGGTGCTTCGCGCGTAATGCTCTGTCGTCTGAGGAAGTATCAAGATTGCCAACTTTATTTTACATGTTTTTGTCTTGAGTTGTGAGCGGCATTATGTAACATGTATCTTCCTCTAAAAGCTGAAATGGAAATTATCTGAAAGTGATTGGTATAATTATCCTTAGAGCTTGTGCGACTTTCGGCAGTCCTCCATTTAGAGTTGTAGCTAATGTACGTGTGTACCTTTTGTATTGAAGAGGATGTTCCTGAAGTGTGTCTACGTGTATATTTTTTTTGGTTTTGAAATTTTCGTTGAAAGGAGTAGAGAGATCAGTTGACGCTTCCTTGATTTTCAGCTTCCTTGGTAAATTACTCTAGTGTGGAGGGACAGTACGATTGTAAAATACCCTAAGTCATATTCTTTATGTTGAGCTTTCTAGCATTCTCCGGAAAACTCGGACTGATATTGTCCTTCGTGTTTGGTTGGAATATGTGTCTTATTCTGAACTCTACGGTGGTTGCCGAATTTTATTAAGAACGACGACTGGTGGAGTATATTGCCAGTTACATAAGTGCGTTTGGTGCACTATTTTCTGATGAGCAACTTGAAGATGAATGTCTCAATATTTTTCTCTTTCCCATAAAAGTTCTTATCAACCAAGTTATATCTTTGTGTCATTGCTATTCAATTGTGTAACCTAAGTGGAGAAATTGAGTGATTGGCGTAAAAATGTATTACACATCTCCAGTGTACTACTCGAAACCAGAAACTATTCGTAACATTTAAATTTGACTAAAGGGAACGAGTCATTACGTACTGCTGTTGCTGCTGCTGTAGGAGCTAAGAAGTCCTCATTTGAAGAAACGGCGGGGGAGAAGCAGACGATGATAGGAAGTATTCAAATTAGAAGAGTTCAGTTCGTTTTGGTTTGCATTCTTCTAATTCTAAGGAGCATTTTTGATGGTAGCAGTTTCATTTAGTTAATCTACAGCTCAATTTCTCTCTATACTGCCAAGAAATTTTGTTCATGTTTCTATATCACAATCTTTGATGTTCGCCGTTACAAAGAGAATTTCACTTTTGATGAGCACTGCTACATGCGTAATAGGCATTATACCGTTTTTCAACAGTGTACTAACAATACGTAGCCCGCAATCTACTGAAGGAACGTAAAATTTGAGATCGTGCATATCCGTGTAGTACTACACTTTCCTAAGGTGTTCCAACATATTACACTTGTTTTCTCTATACACTAGCGTAGTTTACACGTGATTGTAAAAGAATCCTTTTTGGTATATTGAATTATTTCTGCATTTTGAATTAGTTTCGCGTTTTTTTGTTGCTTGTTCTTTAATCGGAACAAAATTATTTCAAATGCCGCAAGCACGTTAGGTTTATGTTAGTCATGAGGATGCACTCTAGTACGAGGCTGTTGTTTTTCTATATCAGCCATTATTAGTTGCTGGAAACTAACATGGATCTGGGGAATTTTTCCAGATTAGCTCTCGAAGTTAGCGGACGTTCTAAGTTGAGAATCAGTTTAAAAATGGAGAATTATCTCAAAGAAGCGGAACCAAATTTCCTCCATTTTTAAACTACATATATTTTCGTGTAGAACATTCTCTAAGCATGCTGTTGCTGTTCTTGTTTGATAAATAAGATGCAAGTAATCAAGGACCCGATTATATTTCGGTAATCTTATTTGCTCTGGAAATGATCGTTTAGGACTTGATTTCAAACCAGTTTTTTTGTGGCTTCTGAATTACGAGGTGTTGGTGTACGTACGTGAATGTAGACAGTGTTTTATAAATGCTCATTCGGAAGATGATTTTTCCCTGCATATTGCTTCGACATCCCGTTCGTTTGTGCAGTCGTAGTTAAGAACTTAGTGACGATTTTCTTTTAGCTGAAATCATAGAAGCCGGTTTTGATACGATTTTATTAATAGTTACTCAGCCCCGATAACGAGATTCACTGTTCAATCTCCTCTCGGATAACTGCAGTAGTTGAACCGTGATAATAATGCTAATAATAATTGTCAATGGTTATTTTTCTTCGGCTTGTAACTTAGGAGATTCTTTATACTTAAAATAGGCAAGTTGTAAACTTTTTCTTTCGTGTGATTGATGCTCTGGTTCAGTTTTTGGATAGACTTTCTTAGTAAAAGTTTTCTATTTCATAAACTAGTGTATCGGCTTGCAGTTTTTTCATCTAAACTTCATCTTCGTTTTTCAGAGTTGAAACAAATTTAACTTTTTCTTGGAAAATAATATCATGATAGGCTAGTGTTATAATATATCCACTTTTTCTTTGACTGCTACTTCATTTTGACTTCATCTCAAATTACCATTCAACATGTTCTTTCGAGTAATACACTTCACTTTGAATTCTATCTGAAGCTAAAGTGTGAAAATTGATTTTCGATGATAGGCAAAAGATTTCGTTTGAACTTCCTTGGTATTAGATTTCTAAGACTAGTGATTAATGCGCGTTTGCGTTGGTCATGAATGATGATGCAAGTCACGAATAGTCAGACTCGTCTTTCTTAGAGCTTCTTATGCAGTTGATAGAGATGGTCTGTACTCGTTTTTGTGCGTACTGGCGAGCGCATAGATTGGGCTGCGACAGTGCTGCCTCCTGCTACACCGTACCCACGCCGGGCGAGTCGCTCTTATTTCGACCTCTTTTTTCTGTTTATCTTTGACCTCCCATCCTCCCACAGAAGAGGTACACTCTCTATCACATTCTGGAGACTTTACGCTAATGTGGGTAAAATATTCTTGTAATAGGAGGGACTTTTCTGTATTTGCATTGAGCTATTTTGTCAGGAAATTGTCTCCTGATATACTTGGCGTTCTGAATGAGGTCTCTTTCTGCCGATCACTTCATCAGCGCGTGTAACAGATGTTAATTTTAGTGTTAGGTTATTTCTGCTCCTTTCTATTGTTTCAACCTCTGCTTAGCTACCATGCTTCTATATCTTCTATTATATTTGTTGCTGCTTTATATCTTTCAAAATACCGCTACTTCTGGAAGCTGTAGCGTGGTGAGTCATTTGAGACTCGGCAACTTCACTTAGTTTGTATTTTTGTCTTGTAATTAATAAGAAAATTTTCTCAAGTCATGTTACTTAGCTTTCCTTTGCCGGTGTATGCAGCTGAGAGTTCTTTCTTTAATTAAGTAAAAATAATTTCTTAATCTACTTAACCTTTGGGATTCTGTGTCGACGAGCTCCGAATGACACCACGAATGACTGTTTTTCACGCCAAGTTAATAAGATTTTCTTGTGTGGGCACTAAAATTACTGCCCTAAATTTGTCTAGAATAGGTTCCATTGCTGCGTTTGAATTGGAAGTGAAGCTCTGTGGGATAAATTTATAACTGTACAAAGCAACTGTATTTAAGATATCATTTTGGTTACTAATCCAGTTACTTTCTTATTTGTACTGTGATAAACTGGATGTTGAGTTAAAGAGGTGCATGTTTAGGCTCGACCGTTTATGTATTTTCTCGGTTTATGATGTGCCGTCATCCCGCTAATGTTTGAGTTTCGTTGACCGCCTGATTTTCTTTACATCCAATTTTCCCCATGTCCTCCCAATCCTTACAAAGTTCTGTAAGAAAGAATACCATTCACTCGATTCTAAACTTCCCCCGTTTTTCATATACAACAATGCCCGACTAATACGCTGAGTTTGTTCTGCTCGACCTGCGCTGTTCAATTTTCAAAAGCATTATGACGTTCGTTGTACAGACAGGATAAGACAATCCTGATGGCTTACTCTGC
>JACJUY010004210.1:31368-41922 GCA_014220935.1 Platorchestia sp. MABIK | reverse complement strand
TTTCGAGTAACTGTTGTAATAAAACTGTATTCAAGTTTGTTCTTGCGTTAAAGTTCTTACATTAAAGTTTGTATAGATTATGTTTTTTACCTGTGTCCTGCAATGCTTACTGATTAATGGTTAGCTTACATGATAATAATTGATAATTACTCATTTAGGACAATTTATTCTTACTTGTAAAACGTGTACACGCAAATTTCATTGTGAAATTACAAAAATACTACATTAGTGGGGCCCAGAAACCTCTTCAACTATCAAAGGTAGCGCTAAAAATGGTGCGCGCGTGCAATCCTACTTGAAGTCCTAATATTCTTCAAGTAACTATAACTCGAAAACTAATGAGTTTTGGACATTTTGTCATTCATGAAAATCGATTTATTTTGAGTTTTTGTACCTAAGTTCGAAGTTTGTTCAAAATAAAAAAAAACACCCTGTATGTTTCCAATAAATGTCATAGCCGGTGAATCTGCTCCAATTTTCTGAAATGCGTTGACAATCTATAGCATTTGAACTAAGAAGAGCAGCAGGATCAGAAAAGGTTTAGATAATATAAACTATCACAGATCTATTTACAACTAAATTCGTCAAATTTGAAACGCGAAAGGTACATAGGTAGAATTTAGGGACAAAAATATTGCTCATCCAAATTCTCACAAGACTCAATACCTGCAGTTATGCTATACGTGTTAGTAGATTAACAAGAAAACAGCCTGAGCTTTACAATGATCACCGGTAAACGTTAGATGAATTAAAACCTCAACTCATAAAGTCTATATGCTGACTACTAATACAAGAGAAGGAAGAATTTTCAAATCATTAAATGCTGACGATGAGAACGAAACCAAATTACTGGAATGCAATAAAAATATGATTTCAATATAGATTTCTCTCGTGCACAATTCCACCTGCTGTTCAACTTGCCGCGCAACCATGCTTGCTTTGGGAAATGGGTTCCAATACTCTTCACACGTGGTACTTCTCATCGATTAATTACCAATACATTCCTAGCAAGAAGACATTTGTATACAAACTCTTTAATTTTTTATCTCGTGATTTTTATTAGAGCTGCATAAATTAAGGACGAACAGTGCAATGAAGTGAAAAATACCTTAGGACCAATTTTTTCGAACGGATATTTCAATCTTTAACGTCTTAAAGCCTAAATTAACGCATCTAAAGTTTATGTAGGAGAAAAACACAGTTAATGGAATCTATCAATAACTAGAGTGATCATTCGTGTTGTCATTATGAGAAGGAGTGTTCCTAGATATTGATTATTCAGTTATTTCTTACATGTTTTTCATTGTATGAACAAAACACACCAGATGGAGTTCATGGTAACTGATCAAAATTTGTTCAGGTCATTTAAGCTCAAACTGAAGTAAATTTCATTAATAAAATCTGTTGATTTGAAATTTACTTGTTGATGCCTATAACGGTGTTCTACCGTAATTGGATTCAGACCCGGTGGGTGTTTTACTGTACAATATGCTTGACAGTAAAATACAGTGATTTATCCGGTGTTTAACCGTAAAATTCACGGGAATTTTTTACAGTGTACGGCATTTGTCTGTCCTGGCTACAGCATTTGTCAGTCCTGGCTACAGTATTTGCCGGTCCTGGCTACAGTATTTGCCGGTCCTGGCTTCGGCATTTGGCAGTCCTGGCTACAGTATTTAGCAGTCTTGGCTACGGCGTTTGTCAGTCCTGGCTACTACATTTGGCTGTCCTGGCTACTGCATCTGTCAGTCTTGGCTACGGCATTTGCCAGTCCTGGCTACTGCATTTGTCAGTCTTGGCTACTGCATTTGCCAGTCTTAGCTACGGCATTTGGCAGTCCTGGCTACAGCATTTAGCGCGCAGATGGACGTCCGGAAAATTTAGTGCGTGTCGAGGACGCGTGGTTCGCATGAGGAGTAGAACTGAAGTCGCCTGGAATTCCTGACGAGGTGTCATGACTCGCAACATTTTATACGAGCAGCAGAAATCCGCGCAAACCTCAAGCATTTCTGTGGTTAAAATTGACCAATACGTTCTCTAGTTTCTGAAATATTTCTCTCGGATGAAATATCGTATCCAGTCTGCAAGGATTTCAAGTTTGAGGTATTTTTTAACACTGAATGAAGTCGGAAGATTGTTCGCGCTTATCCGCGCACAGCAAGGGAAAATATGAGAAGCATTTTAAATTTGCTTCCTGCAGCGTCGACTATAAATCATAAAATGGAAATGAATCGAATACACAATGAAATTTTACATTTTATGCAAATATTTCAAAGTCTCACAACCTGATGTGATTCGAGAGGAAATGCGTTCAAGTTATAAAGTTCACGTTATAATAAGTTATTCGAGCTATAAAATTTAGACATCTGATTAGGCATTCCCTCTAAAACTAGTAGTCAAGTTATTTAGTGAAAATTCACACTTAATTGATAAGGTGTGAGTAGAAAAACTTTTCATTCAACATTGTATGTCATTGCTCAGAGTATGAATTTTTTTTCCATGTTTATGCATTATTTCTTCGAATTAATTTGTTTGTTTTGAGTCATCAAATATATTTTTCCGTAGCATTCACATCATTTGTTATTTTTTTCGCTTAGTTCGTCTTAAACGTAAATATGCTTAAGAGAAACAGTTTATGGTAAAGCATGCATAGTAAACTTCATATATTTTTAATGATGTCAAATTTCCTACTCAAGAATTTCTCGCACGTAACGTATGGAAAAACACCAGCTCAAACTCGCAGAATTAGTCTATATGTTATAAATGAGCACACTAATGTTGCTGTAAATGCCAGAATTTCGTATAAATTAAATTAAGCTAGAACGTTGCTCTTGTTGCCAATTCTAATGTTACCATTTCTTGGACTCTGAATCAGAAGAATTCTACAAAAATTAAGTTTTTCTAAGATTCACAATCATTTTACTCTTCTTGTCACTCTCCTCTTCATCATCTTCCTTCTTTTTTTCTATCGGGAAAATCGGAAAACTTGAAAGTAGCCCACGGACGTTGGTCCCTATCTTTTCCGTCGTTGATCTTACAGAGTAGCTGTTAGTCATATCATTTCCCAAATATCTTTTCTATCTCAATCTTCCATGGCCAAGTTCTAAAAGGAATTTACTCTATCTGAATCAGTTTGAAACACAACCGATCCTTATACGACGACAAAGCTGTTTGTCACTCTTAATGAGAAGCAACACAACTGTGCACTACTGTATCCACAATGTTTTACTTTTAACCAATGCTCAATAATTGAATATTTTTTAACCTTCTTTATGATTTGATTGCATTCCTAGTACTCACAACCTCTTCCCTTTTATGGTAGGAGTTTACCTCGTTATGTACTTTTAGGGAGTGCCAAAGTTGCATAGGGGTTATTGCTGCTATTTTTTAACGTAGCAATGGCTTGAACTGACACAATACCTTCAAAATTTTAATTTCTTTCTGATTTTCTTTCACTCAAAGGGAGAATGGGAAGTAAACTCCATCAATCTATTCATTATTAGCTAGAGCACGACCTCATTCGCTTTTAGACTCTTATCATAAACTCTACTCTAGAATATACAGGAATGTGGATTTATTGAGAATAATTCCTGAATTCTCAGTACACTTGATCCTCATTCGTATTGCAGATTTACATTCGCAGAAAGTGTTTCGCTTCCGCTTGGAAGATGGTGCAAAAGATTTATCATGACTATTTGAAGAAAGTGCTTTTTACCCATGCACGATCATGATACGATATGTTCATTTTGATCATTCGAAGAAAGTGTTTTTTTTTTACTCAGGCACGAGGATGGTTAGTAGTTACCTTTAGGAGTTTGTTTCTCGTACGAATGTCCAGTCGATGGAGAAAGCCATGAAAATTAGCCATGTTGTCTCTTTCTTATTGAACGCAGTTCACAGGAAGTTACTTTATTTATTCCAAGCATGACTTGTGCATTTGATATAGTGATAATTAATGCTCAAAAAGGTATGAAAGTAAACGCTTATTCAGATTTGAATGATTGCAAATAATTGTTGTAGTGATACTAGCATTAATTTTGCTCGTAAGTTAGTGAACCTCTGCATGCACTCTCGTGATCGAGGATTGTGAACATGCGTCTAGATAGACAGAATTTGGAACAACGCAAGTTCAAATCATTTCGATGTGTAAGGATGTTTTGATGATGATGATTTACACATTCTTTAGCTTACACCACAAGTGTCATATCTACCATCACATATCAATATCAACTAACTCTGATGCCACATGCTGATCCACGCCAATATGATGAGCAATTTAACTCTTGGTGCATCGCCACTAAAATAAATAACGTGGCTAAGCAGAGCAACGAGCTGATAAGTTGAGGTTTCTCGGTTTAATTTAACTACTCTTCTGATGGTAAACATTGAGTGGTTGTCCTTCTGTGTTCTCAGTCAATCGTGTTTGGCAGAACTAAGAATGTTTGATTAATTTCATCGGGTTGAAGTTTCACTGATTCATTAACCACTTACTGATCATTACGGACAAGTTCTATTAGCCAATATTAACCTAAACGATGATTTTCAACTGATACACCAATATTGTAGCCCTGACCACTGATTCTATCCCTTAATTTTTCATTTCTGCTGGAAGTTAAAATTTTGCTTGCTTTGCAGCGGCAATAAAGACCAGATGTTTGCAAATGTCCTATTCTAGAGATAATTACTCGCGCAATATTCGAGGTAAACAATGCAGTTAATTGACTAGAGCACTATTAGTCTCAAGAAAATTACACTTGTTGTTTCTTTCTTATTGAACTCAGTTTACAAAAAGTTACTTTATTAAACCCAAGAGTGACTTGTCCGTTTGATATATATATATATATATATATATATATATTTCGATGTGTAAGGTTTACATATATATATACATTTATATAAATAGTGTATGTAGTTTCGATTAATGGTCATAAAGGTATGAAAGTAAATGCTTATTTAAATTTGATTGATCGCAAATAATTACTCTGTAGTTCCAAGCATTAATTCTTCTCAAATGAAGACTCCATTCAGAACTGAACACGGAAACAACAAAGCCTAACGTAGTTTGCAAACAAAGAAAACCTATGAGATGATTTTTTTTTGGTTATTAAAATCAAGTTCAGTGCACTTTCCGTGTTCGGAAAAGCATGCTGAACAGGTAAAGAGTTTGGCAAAGAGTTTGAAAAAAACTCTCAATGGAAAATTTTTAATTATCGTTATGCACGAATGATGTTAAAAAGGCGAACCCTAAAACAAAAATATGTATGAGTCTTAAAGCACTGAAAAACACGAGTTTGGCGGCCAAAACTACAAAATATGATATTCCAAAATATTCTCCATCATATACTAATATTTTCACGTATACTGTTCAATACATATGCTAATTGCAAGGAAACTATGACAACAACATGAATACAGATAATGTCAGTTCGAAACATCACTTAGTTCGTTTAAAACACATTTTCCATCTATATCTTAAATGTAGCGCTAAACAAATGCGTTCAACTGGCATTTTAATGTTTGTGAGGATAATCAACAGCAGAGATACAATTGATTAAAGTCTTATTGCGAGATTGACTTGGATTCCGAAGACAGACTCACTATGAAGTGTTTCTCGTGAAGAAGAATGCTGTAGACAAAGTTGTCTTATGGAATGAAGTATTTCTGCATAAAGTGATCTCTACAAAACGAAAAAAGAGTTCAAAACAGAATGAGACGAGAATGACATTTTAAACGAAAAAAATGCTTAATGAAATAAAAAATAAAAACAGTATACGGTGCTCATATCACAAGGCATTGTGTAGTAGAAATTTTGTGAGAAAATAATTGTAGAGTATATATAAAGAATTCGATACATTTATATTCCTCCACTGTTGTTTTCTATTGTAAATAGATAACGCACTGAATAATGGTTATAAGGCATAATTCAATGTCTTCGAATATTTCACTCACCAATAAAAAATGACTGCACGTTAAAAAAATAAGATTGAATCCTACACAAAAACGAAATGAAGCCAACTTTTTAGCATTTTGTTTAGGTTAGATATCATTGATGTGTTTCTCTGGATTACGTGTTTTCCTTGTTTATTTCACCACAATGTGATATAACCTTCAGTGTTGCCGCAAAAACGAGAGCATGTGCGGACGGTCAACCAGGCTGCACATGAATCCTTACGCTATAAAACTCCGCCTAAATCTCACATTCATAAAATAGAACGTCCGTCGAATGGTAAGAAAATATATCCGAAGTCCGAATACGAAACGTGTAAAAATAAATAAACGTAGAAATATTCTTCTCTGTTTGAAAGCGTAGTAGAGTTCGAGCTCGGCGGTCTCTCAAAATCATTTTAACTCAATTTTCTCCTGACGAGCATTCATAGTAATTTAAAACTGAAGAAATTAGATGTATGTCTGATTACGCATCAGAAGTGGATTTAAAGTTGTATTCCATAATAACTGCAACAATATAAAATGACATTGAACTTACGGTATGTGTGCAGATTGGCCAAAATGAAGTGAAAAGAGAAGTTTACACCTCGCCGAAGTACCAGCTTAGAAGCAAATAAATGAACAAGATCCTGACGTCCGTTCTTTACTCGTATGCGTTTAGTATTTTTAAATTATGATTTACCGCGAACATTTATACTCAAAGGCTGGATAATACCAAACGAAACAGCTCGTAGTCACAGCAACGTAGAGTGACCCACATGCTGCTCTGAAGTTCTTCTTATTAAATTTGATAAACTGAAGTGACTACTTACGGTAGTGAATCAGGGAAATCATCATCATCCCGCTGTGGCTAAGCAATTTCCTTCGGCCTACTTATCACCGACTTCATCGATTGTGGGCATTTTTCTAAGTTTGATCAAGAACAAGGGAGAACGCACGAGAAAGTAATTTTTTATTTGCATTAAATGATACTTTGCATCAATTAGTGCCTAATTCTGTTCTTTACTTACGGCCAAATTCTTTTTATCCTTGAATAAAACGATTTTTTGTGATGTTTTTGCCGGCCATCGATTGTATACGAAGTTTTAAAACGATGAAGCTGAGAGGCTTGGAGAAGAAATTTTGAGACGGAAGCTCCAGGAAGAAAATTCAGTAGGAAGGAAGCTTACGAAGGGAAGTTAGCTGACCTATAGTAAGCTTGGGAAGAAGGTTCGTCAGGAAGGAAGCGTGAAAAAGCTGTTTGTTGGATGGAAGCTGGGATCCGCTGAGAAACAAGCTTGGTAAGATGGTGTGCTGAGGCAGAATCTTAGGACGTAAATTCGATTGAGGAAAAATTTTAGGAAGAAAGGCCAGCTGTGAAAAGAGCTTGAGGAATCAAATTACTCGAAGGGTTAGTTCCGGTGATCATCTATCTCCCTGGCTTTCGGTTCGGATGACGCTTTAAGACGTTAAGATGGCGTTTGACAAAATATTTGACAGCATCACACAGTCAAAATAAGGGGGAGAGTAGTTGAGGAGGATGGTTGACGGAGTAACTAAAAAGAAAAATTTACGAAATGTTCCAAAGGGTGATAAAGTGCCTTGGTTCAGAAATTTGTCATACGAAAATGTTTTTCTGTATTCTGTACAATTATTTTAGATGGGAATGACTATATCAAAAAAATTGTTGAATACATCAGTCAACAGCAACCATTATTTGGATGGAAGGTAAACTTAAGCAAAAAAAATTAAGGGTCAGTAGAATAGAAAACAGGCAGAATAACTCTACAACACTCGACGGAAAGAAAAATTAAAAGATGTAAGGATGGGTTTGAATTAAGACCCATTTCTCTAGTCCCACTTTAATTATCTCTCAATTCCTCAGAATGATTTGAATTAGTATAATCGAAATCACTCCTCAGAGGTGTATAACTAATTTATCAATGGGAATTAGTGCTCCCAAGCAGGGAGAAGACGAAAGGTCCCGAGCTCGAGCTCAGGCAGTCCTTTTTCTTATAACATCGGTTAAATATTGTCTTTTCTTATGGACAACTTTGTTTTGGTTCACAACGAAATTTTTTTTAGCACCTACAATTTTTTTCTCTAATTTTTATGAGTTTTCATAAACTTCTTTCAATCCTGCTGTTATATTCGCAGGGTATGGAAACAAACCTTGTGCATAGAATCAAACTTTTGAGGAGGTAAAGAAGGTCTAAGTAAACTTGTCTAATACTAACCATCATCGGAATCAATTTACACATAAGAGGGAGTTAGTACTCAAAATGATACACTGAAAATCTTAAGAAAAGTCTTGAGATATATTAACAAAAAAAGCGTAACGTAAATGCCGCTACTTCAAAGTTCGACTGAGTCAAGCATCAGTAACTTTTGCACAAAATTTCAAATTTAGAAGAGCCAACACACAGTGTTTCGAGTACCATCCGTCACATCGCACCCATCCAGTATGTTTAGAAAGCTAATGGTCGATGTTCATGTGGAATGATTCAGGCGCTCCTCAAGGATCAATTTTTGGCAAAATTTCTGATTTCTCCTCCCAGTAGTGATTTCTCTTCAGTGTCATAGAATACTGGAATCTACATGTACTCAAATAACAACCATTTCATAATGATGAATTCTATAACTGTATCATCAGAAATAAAGGTAAGCTCTAAAAGCCTTAGAAATAACTTAGAATAGGGCTAAAATTTAAATGGTCTCAAGTTCAGATCCAACAAAACGCAAAGAATTATAAAATTATCAAAATTCTCATAGATGTTATGAATCTACGATATAAAACTGAGAGATCGATGTTATTGTTCGTTCAAATTTTCGCGTATAAAATAGCGTTTCCTTCTCACCTATGTTAATTTTGTACCGAGGATAACTCTGGTATTTCGGTATTTCCCACTACGTACTGCATAGACCGTGTACTCGACTTCTGCATTGCAGTCTACCATCCAATCATCTGAGTTCTAAAGTGTGCTGAACAGGTTCTTGTACATCCCATTCAACATATAATCTTTGAAAACCATAACGATATTCAAACTGTCTTAACAAAAAAACAACCGTTGTTGAAATGTTATACCACTGTCGGTATAAATTACCGAATCATTCCATTATTGTTAACAGAATAGCAATTCAATGGCTTTTGATTCTGCTTCATGTCAGTTTTTACCGTCACCAAAGAGCTGTTTTTTACAACTGGAAATCACATGCTTCCAGAACAGAGTACATCCATTTCAAAAAATAAAAATTACAAGTAATAATCTACGTCTCTAATACTCGGACAAGCTAATATCAATGCCAAAATACATAAAAATTACAAGTAATAATCTACGTATCTAATCCTCGGACAAGCTAATATCAATGCTAAAATACTTGAATATCAATTAGATTGGATTCAGCCTTTATCAAACACATATATGAACATTTATACGCACAGGGAAAAACATGCTCACTTCTATGGTTTTGCGCATGGTTGTTAGCGAGGAAATAGTGAAAATCCCAAATCCTGTTAGTTTTAATTTGTACTCTAAAAGTCGCAATTCCAATCTGAACTTATTTCCTGGCGTTATCAGTATGCTGACGTGTCAACCTCCATTTCTTTTTTGAATAAAAAAGTGATTTAGAAGCCCTAGAACTTTCGATCGACAATGACTTATATCATGTGCAGGGACTACGTTGACATTTTGTCCTGTGCTATCGATACTGGCTCAACTTTCCATTTTCAGTTTGCGATCTCTGTCTATGAAGTCCATGAGCAATCATCGATGTAATCAAGTACATCAAAACTCTCTTCTAACTGATGAATAATTGTAAATTTTTGCGATTACGATCACCTGACGTAAAACCAGCAAACGTTAAATAGTGAGTCAAAAATAACGTTGGTGAAGGGTGAAGAGTGAATAACTCAGAACAATAGAGACAGTGATCCAAGACGACTGGTAACAGAGGCAGTAATGTACGAGTATAAAGCCTGCAGCAAGAGTGGCGTACCAAAATATATTCACAGGTATGTCTGGAAGTTGCGCGGAACAATGTCTTTGGCGACTAAGGCCCGTTTACACTGGGGCAACAACAGGGTTGAGCAAGCGCTTGACGCGCGCTTGCTGCAGCGCTTGACGCCCACAACTGTTCACACCCATTTTTTGATACACGCGCCTGCCTCACACTTCAGTCGGCATCTAGACACCTGTGAGGATGGATGTGAGTAAAGAAGAGCTGTGAGCAATTATTTTAGGGTGTGCTGCTGTGAAGAGAAAAAAGGTAGGCATCGCAGCATTTTGATTAAAAAATGGTTGCAGAGAAGAGACGAGAGGGGTTCATGCACTCACATCTTCTGAGAACTTTCAGTTGAAAATAAATTGGATTTTCGAAACCAAACAAGACTGCATTCAAAACCTGCATTGAGTTCAATTGTTATTGAAACATGTGAAGCTGTATTGAGGGATGACTACTTGAAGGTTGGTGAAACAATTATTTTTCCACTTTGTTTATTAAATCCTTTCAAAACCATTCCGTTGTTAAATCAATATTTGGTTTCAAAAATAAGTCACATTTCCAGTTCATTTCAGTATAGAAAAATAGGAAAAACTTATATAATGAATAAGTGTAGAATGGTAGAAATTT
>JACJUY010004210.1:20745-31091 GCA_014220935.1 Platorchestia sp. MABIK | reverse complement strand
GAGTTGAAGTTGAGTTGAAGTTGAGTTGAAGTTGAGTTGAAGTTGAGTTGAAGTTGAGTTGAAGTTGAGTTGAAGTTGAGTTGAAGTTGAGTTGAAGTTGAGTTGAAGTTGAGTTGAAGTTGAGTTGAAGTTTTTTAGATACAAATTGAGTTTGTAAATTAAAGGTAAAAGATTTAGTCTGACCAGTGCTTATTGCTGTGGTAAAAATTTTGCTTCTAATCATTTTCTAGTGCTGTCAATTGCAAAATTATCACTCTATCTGATGTAGCTTTGAGTATTAAATTTACACTTTATCAATGTGACTGGAAATTTTTTTATGTACATTTTCAGTCTGAAGATGATGTTTGTACATCAAAAGATTGCTTTTTATAGACTACAGAGTTAGTGAATTTTACTACTATTGACAGTGGATGAATAAAAATATGTTCAGTGAATTTCTTACTATTATTTTTACCGTGATGTTCTGGAAAGATTTTGTAACGGTGAAAAGTTGGAAAAGAAATAATCTAGTTTTTCACACTGGCCCAGATGTACTTGGTGCTGTCTCCAAACCTTGTGTTAATGATTAATTAATTTCTGAATCATTCAAAAATGCAAATGAAGGGAACTGCTCTTAGTTCCCTTTAATTCTTAGTCACTTCCTGATATACGTTTAGACTTGTTCAGTAAATCTGTTTCATTTAACAAGTCAAAATTCAATATGTGATACTTTGATTGATAACAGCACAGAGTCAATCCAATAAACTTTGAAATTCAGTGAGTGGAATCCATCTAGATTTGCTTGAGTCTGAAGCTAGAAACAAATGAAGCCCTCGCTGATGCCTCAAGTAAACTAAAACCAGTCATGATGAAATGTGAAGTATCTTTTATGATTCAGTACTAACGCTTTATGTTGCTCATTGGACATTTCTTTCATTCCCATAACAGGGTGTCTGCTAGGTAGTTGAGTAGTAAAAAGTAGAAAAATTGGAAAAGTAGCAAAAAAAGAAGTAAGGAGTAGTAAAATTTGCCTCAGGAGCCAACTTTACCTGTCAGGATTGTAAAAAATTGTGACGTGGGATAATTTACTGAGAAGTAAAAGTAAAGTACATGTGTATTTAGAGTTAGAAGTTTTTCAAAAATTAATTTCTCCCAGAATCAGATATTTGCTGCAGGTTATGGGAAATATTCCTATTAGGGGATTGGACAATACCGCGGTGTCTATTAGTTTCCAGTCAGTTTATTTTTTTGCATATAATGAGCTGTTGCTCTCATTGTTAAAACATGTTAAGACAGGGTCTTTGCCAAACATTTGTTGGGGTCCATATGGGAAGGGGTAAATAAAAAATGAGTAGTTTTTTGCAAGTTTCCTCTGGATGCTTCATTTAGTAATAAGTTTTAATTTAGTATTTTATGTATTAATCACCTTGAAATTTTTTTGAACCCATGCTAAGGCATGTATTATTGACTCAAACTACTCATTATAGGATGATTTCTTACATCCTGGACATTTGGACAACATTCATAATGTAAAAATTAGGAAGTCATTTTTTGCTGTTGAAGGTCGTAAAAAGTGGTTAAATTTGAAAATGAAACATTAGGAGACACCCTGCATAATGTTTGTTTGAATTGTTTTGAAGTTTCTGTGTAATTATAAAATTTTAAAAATGAATTTCCTTTTAATGAGGAACATATAACACTGTACATTTATTACCAGAAATTACTTTCCAGGAATATTGTGTGTGAAATAAATTTGGAAACTCTGCTTTTGTTTATGAATAAGGATAGGCATGAAAATTCGTTACCAAAATGACATCAAAGATACCAGTTTCCAATTGCATTCAGTAGGCAACATGGATAAAGTTATTGAAAAATATTGTGAAAATGTTAAGTTGGGCAATGATTGTGCACCTTAAACTTTTCATTACCAGAATGAATAACATATATTACGCTCTGATGGCTCTCTTTGCAATACCTACTCTCAGAGGCTAGGAATTATTGCACAAAGGCTGCACTGACTGGCCTATCCACCGTTTATTTAGAATGTAACACTCCATGAAAACTTTCCTGTGGAGGGAAAAGCGGCATGAATCTCGATCGTGTTTAGATGTCTAAATGTCCTTTTCATTCATTATTCAGTATTATTCATTCTCTTTGTAATTAGGCAGTTCCCAGAATGGGGCGAGCATTTTATTTCGATTTATCACACACAATTACATTCTATATTTAATTTATAGATGACTAAGCCTCAGCGATGTGTGGGCGTCAGTCTGCACGTCACCAGCTCGTCATGACGGTGGTGTGGCCTAGGAAATGTCCTACTCTGGGTTAGGACAAACTCATCAACGGACGAAAAGCTCTTTCAAGGAGCATTCCACCTGTCAATTAATATAAGGTTCGTGTAAGCTCATACAGTTCTTTTCGTTCATTAACTAATGTCTTTCCCCTCGCGGGGATACAACTGTTGTAATTATGAAAATTAACACTCCCATGGGGAAAATGTGTGAGGGCCCGAGCTGAAAGTTACGAAAGCCTTTTTTTGTTGGAATAGAATGTTCTTGTTATGTTAAGGACCAATTTTCGGTACGTTGCTGTCCTGTTTTTCTGTACCTACCACTGTCTTCTTCAACTTTTATCTTGTTTCATGAACTTCTTTCTCAACTTACTGCTTCCATGTTCCTTCTGCAAAGATTCCGCGTTCCCTTATCTCCATATCAAATGGTGCCTCCCGCCTTCCTCTCATCAAAACGTTCGTTTTAGCTGTTGGGGAGTCTTAAACTAACATGTTATCTAACTAAATATAATATAGCATTCCGTTATAGTAAAACCCCTTCCGGGGGATACGACTATTGAATCTTTGGGAATTAGCTCTCCCATGGGGAAAATGTGAGGGCCCAAGCTAAGAGCTAGTTAGGCGTTCTGTTTGTTGAACTATAATGCTTTTGTTATGTTGAGGACCTTCTTTTCTCGGTTCACTGCTGTCCTGTTTTTCAGCACCTACTACTTTCTTCTTGAACTTCGATCTTCCTTCATGAACTTCTTACTCAACTTATCGCTTCTATGCTCCTGCTGCATTGATTCCGTGTTCCCTTAAACTCCATACTTAACTCCATGGTACCTTCCTCCTTCCTCTCTTTGGATCGCATTTATTTTTGTGCGGATAGGAAGGCTTTAACTAACTAATTATTATCTTTCGTCATAGTGATGCAAATAAAGGGATTTATTGATCCAAATTCTTAAAAAAAAATACTGGCAGATCGGTTGCAACGATTGAAAACGTATTAGCATTGCAGTGGGCAGAATCAATAATTTAATGCTAATATGACTAATCTGTTTTTTTGTTCAAGAATTAGTTATTCTTCAATATATTTGAGCAGAGCATGGAAGTCAGTTCTCAATGTTACGTTTTACTATCAGTTTTTCTTCCTCCACAGAACATCATTTGATTCAAATTTAAAAGCCAAATGGGTTCAAAGTTTTCTATAAAAATAAATTATCAGTAACTTAACGCCCAGCTGTCCAATAGGTTACCGATATCAAGTGTTGTGATCAGGGTTAGGTTAATCGATTTATTCTCTGATTGCAGCCAAAGCCAGATGGGCCAAATGTTGCGCTGGCTGGCTTGCTTGCCTGGCTTGCTCCGAACAAAGTGGTAGTTGGAACACAGTCATTCGGCAAATGGTAATTTATTTTATTTTGTTTTCATTTGCAAAGTTAATATTTACTAATGTATTTCAATTTATCAGATGCTTTAGCTGCAGTCGGGTATGATGAAGATAAGAAACTAAAGGCGTCAGCCATCCAAGAGGTTCTGCGTCGTTGCAACGATTGGGCTGGCTCAGAGACGATGGATTGAATCAGAAAAGTGGCCGGATGGAACCAGTACACTTTCAAAGTCTACTTGCATCTTCATCACTTACTTTGACCGCCTCTCAGTCGCCTTATTTGCTGACTTCGTCGACATCAGGTCATGATGCTCCTCCCTTGAGCTGGGTTTAGACAGAGGGTGCTTTCCTCGGGGCAACGCACTTTCTCCCTCCCCGCCTCTTCAAAAAAAACCCAAGCCCCCGATCTAATGCCTCTCACCCGTTCCCCATGCGTTCCCCATGTTGTCGCTGCTAACGTTCTTGCTGGAAAAATTCATGGGCGACTGACCAGTTTTGCCAATTTAGAGGATTTTCGGCTAGTTCTAGAGTATTGAGATTCCATCTAGCTCCTCAAAATCACGATCTAGCTCTTAGCGGAAAATCTAGAGTATTTGAAGTACGGTTTGGCTATAATTTACCTACTTTCACATTTTAGGCGCAATTATTTATAATTATAGAAAAAAAGTGTCGAACTAATGATATAATTTCCAGCGGTCAAGTTCAGTACATATTTTCGGCGACATATCATTCCATGCCAGCGGCAGCCAGTCATGGGTTGGTTGCGGTGAGTAGCGTGTGTGTGAAAGTGTGGCGTTATCACTTATCATTCTTAAGCAATACACGCAATACTTTCGATAAAGTTGGAAGTTTTTTCATGAATTTAGAGGCTGGCTACTGCCTTACAGGCTGAAAATGCAAAGGCATATTGGGACTATTGTAAATGTACCATAAACGTAAAATTGTGTGTGCTAAAAAAACATGATGTGAGCCAAAAACAACAACAATTTTTCGCATGTTGGCGGGAGTGTTCGTCAGCCAAAAATCACAGCTTTTGATAAAGACGCTACAGAGTGTAGCAGAGGGTAAAATATGTTTGCAAATCGCAGAATATAGTTCCTTCGCAATTGCTGACCATCTTTCGTGAGTGTTGCAGTTCATTTACTGACTAAAACGGCACAGGGCATCAAACTTCATTTCACAAAGTGCATGGAAATTCTTGTGAATGTTCTTGCACTTCATTTTGTCAGTAAACTGCGTGCTGATATCTCAGAAAAGTTAAATATACTAATTGCTGAAAGCACTGATACATCAGATAATAAGTTACTTGATGAGATATTTTAGCAAATCATTCAAATTATTGGGAGAGGATGTTTCGACACGAGTCGGTCCGATGCTTATGCCACTCAATTCAATGGTCAGTATCTAATGCTTGAGCAGAAGCCCCGCTCAGATATGTAGATTTTATTGCTAAAGAAACCTATAATTGAGATTGCTAAAAGGCAAGCGCCTTATTCTGCCATAACTACAATGGAAAAAAATGAAAAGCATTGAAGTAGCATGAAACAAAATGAGCTTGTTACAGTAGAACAATATTGAATCCACTACAGAACTTTAGGTAGCAGCAACTGAAAATAAAATGCTGCAGGCAACAATCCATTCAATCACGTTTCTTCCATAGCAATTAATTTATTAGCATTGCCACGCTCAAACGCCGATGAGGAAACACTTTTTTGTTAAATCAATTTAGTCCATACTTGCAAGTCACTCTTTAATATGTTTAACGTGCTATGCTGACTTATTATTCGTTGTGGTTTACTGTCAAAACAAAATATATCATTCAACAATTATGTAGCGGATTTCTGTTAGAAATCTAGCTCCTTGCTGCGCTATAGAGTTGGCAACACTGCGACTGACTTGGCAGCGCATAATTGGTAGTCTTGATAGTAGGGTGTATATCTCAGTTGTTCTGCCGTCATGTCCTCTTGCCTAATCCCAAACCAAAATTTTTCCCCTGATCTAGAAAAGGAGCGAGGGCTTAAGTTTTAACATTGATAGATTTATTGAAAGCAAGGCGTCAGTCTAATTGTACTTATTGTGCCTGTAAATTTAATTTCTTTATGAAGTACTATAGCTTCTAGGTTGCCGACTTTGAAATAATCTGTTGCTGAAATAACTTTCCATTTAATTCTAAAGTACGTACCTGTTTACAATCGTAACACATAATTTTCGCTGTTGTGCTATTATTTACACAGGATGACTCGTGATAGGACTTGGATGTAATTCGTGTAACTTATTTCTGTAATTCTTAAATTCTTCACGAATACGTTGATGTTCTTGTGCCGGCCTCCGTGGAATAGTTTGCAGGTTCAAAACATGAGGTATTATCGGCATTACAAAAATTTCTTGGTTGGAATGTCAAAAAACGGATGTCGAAACAACATTTTCATCTACGAATTGAAAAGTTCATTTGGAACTTGTCGTTTCCTCGGGGGATATAATTATTGTATCTATGGGAATTAGCACTCCCAGGGGGAAGATGTGAGGGCCCGAGCTGAGAGTTAGGTGGGCCTTCTTTTTGTTGGAATAAAATGGTCTTTGCTATGTTAAGGACGACCTTTTTCGGTTCACTGCTGTCCTGTTTTTCAGCACCTACAATTTTCATCTTTAACTTTAATCTTGTTTCATGAACTTCTTTCCAAACTTTTTGTTTCTATGCCTCCTCTACATAGATTCCGCATTCCCTAATATCCATACTAAATGGTGCCTTCCTCTTTCCTCTCTTCGATAGGTTTTTTTTGTAGCGGTCAGGGAGGCTTAAACTAAACTATTATCTAATCTGGAAACTAGTCTTTACTGATCGTACTAACTGATGTCGGATCTGTTCATCTATTTCTGGTACCAAAAAGGACCCCACTGTATTTCGCTTTTTTCTTTGGATTTCATTTTTGTTTTATTGAACAGAAGGTCTCAGCATTACGAAAACTTCAGTGGCTGGAATGTCAACAAAACGGATGTCAAAATAATATTTTTATCTACGAGTTAATGAGTTCATTCGATACTAGTACTTACTGATCGTACTAATTTGATATGGCATCTGTTCATCTATTTTTGGTACCAAAAAGACCTCAATGTATGTTGTATTTTTTCTGCGGATTTTGTTTCCGTTTAATCGAACATGAGGTTTTGGCATTACGAAAATTTCTGTGCCTAATAGCACCAGTTTTATGGAAAAGTTCCATTTGAAAAATTTGAGTTTATTTTTTTATGGTGTGAATGTCTTGTAAATTTAGAATTCTATCGAGTACAACCGTCGGAGCCGCATAGAAGCGGGAGGTGGAGGGTAACTACTTCTGAAGAGGTATAGCTGTGGACGATAATTCCGCCCTCTGCTACTTGCGACTCGAAAGCATTAGTGCGGGCCCTAGCTGTCGTCTCCTCATCCCAATTAAAGGACTAAGATGTGTTGTGGTTGAGAGGGCTGGTCATTGTAGATATTTGATGTCTAAGAATGGAAGTGTGCAAATTTAATTTAAAATTGGTAAATTTTCTTGGTAATCGGTTGCTTGATGAGTCCTTTTGTGGTGGTAGTTAATTTTAAATGAATGTTGTATACTTAGTGTTTGCAGTGATGAGTCTTACAAACAACCTGAGAAGAAATTCTTGGCGTGCTGAAGATATTTTTGTAAGAATTTATTTCAATAGTCAAACGTCGGCTGTTGAAATTGAAATAAATACATTTTTTGAACATCTGTAATGTTTTAACCTACTTATAAATCAGTGGCGATTTGAAATGACTTTATATTGTACTGTGAGACTTATCGTAATAGTCTCGTGTTCTACGATGAAGATGACAATTTGAGCCCTCTTACTGTAGCATTCATCTGCATCGCAGCTATTTTTTCTAATAATGCATTGTTACTTGTTACAGTAGGCCTCACCCTGTAATACTAATCTGTTCAATTATCGCAATTTGTAAGAAACTTGATGAAATATATACAGTATTGAACAAATTTGTTGAATTTGAATTAGTATTTTCGTTTATTTCGTTAATTATATGATGTGACCGGTAAAAGTCTTCAAATTCACGGTAATTGGACAGATGAGTTTCACGAGATGTGGCTTATTGTTTTTGGAAGCAATTCGCAATTTTTGGGAAAAATCGTTGCACTGCTTATGAATCTTCCGGAATATAGTGGTTAGAGTAGCCATTTTTAACGTTAAATTACCGGTAACTATCGTAAGTTTTGAACGAAGACCGACTATAATTACCGTTTAACTACCGGTAATTTACCGTAAATCAGATGATAATATGAGACATTCGCGACACTAATTCCGACGATATCCGACGATATATCGTCGGCTTATAGGAAGAAGATGATAACTACCGGTAAATTCAGATGTAAATTATCGTCGGTCAGACGATAAATTTCTGTTTGGTTAGCTGGGGGCCCCGGCCGCACTACGGGCGAAGATGATGCTAAGCATAATATTTCAAATTTACTAGGGAGAGAAACAAGGTTAGAAATGAACGTTCAGCTCACGCGAGCGTAACCTGTGATGTGACGAACGAAATTTAAGGGTCGCCAGAAAAATCCCTTTCCACGTTTCTGGAAGCGCTTAAAACTGGAATTTACTACGCAACTCATACATAGGTCAATTTTAGTATTCAACTCTAAAATGGTTTACTCTAAGGAGAGACGTGCCTCTCGTTTGCTTTGGTGACAATTGAGTTTTAGACTGCCGGTATATCATGTTGTAGAATTAAAAGCCAACAAGAGTTCTATTTCTTCACCGTCTGAGATGAGTAACTTCCGAGAACATGATTGAAGAAAAAACTTTCACTTAGAGTTTTCTGCTCGGGATTATTTTATTCGACCACAAGATAACCATTTGCACTGAAAAACATTTCTCAATCTATCATTTTAAAATTTCTCGAACTGAGATAGCAATATATTATCCTAGGTTTCCTCATCATGACCCTTGATCAAAAAATGAACTGTATGAAGTCAACGCGCTGGAGATGTACGAAATCAATATATGATGCCCTTGAGCTTCTGATATTTAGCGTTAACACCATATATAGTAGAATAATATGACGGTGACCTAGAGTATGTATGAATAAGCTGTATGTATGAATTGATTATCGAAAACAACCTAGCCAGTTTCGACTTCGAATGAATATTTGGGATGGAAAGACAAAGGCCTCGGAAATACTTTATACCAATCAAAAATTAAGTCAGTTTTTGTGGTTCATGTCCACAAATATGACTGAAATTAATAAAAATTCCTCGCTTGCTTTCGTACCGAAACCGACACATCACAAATTCTAGAGAACAATTTCATAGAGGACTGAAAAAGGACTAAACAAAAGATCGTGATATGAAGCACATTCGCACCTGGAAGCCGTTCATCAAATTTTGAAAGATGTAAAGTGAAACAAAATTATAAGTCAGTTAGTTACAGCCTCCCTTACTGCAACAAAGATGCTCAAAAAGAGGAAGGATGAAGGCACCATTTAGTATGGAGTTAATAGCATACAAAATCTATCCGCAAGGTGTGTTCTCACTCAAGATCCACTGCGAAAAGAAACAGTAAGTTAATTAAGAGGAAAAGATTAAAACAAGAAAAAAGTTGGAGGAGAAAGTCAGAGGTGCAGAAAAACAGGAATACAGTGAGCCGAAAAAATGTGGCATTAAATGAAGCCCTAACCCAGTTTGGGACCTCACATTTTCAATTAGCAGCACCAATGCTGATAGATACAATAGTTGTATCCCTCTGAGCGGACTGAAACAAAAAAGGTTGAGGTTACAGTACACGCAAAATTAAACTGAAACAGCTTGAATAAATTTAAGACTGATGGAAAACTTTTAGCCGATACTTATTGATCATTGTTCCATAGTTCAGGCACCTGTTATCAAGCAAGAAACCAAAATAATCCTATCATTTTCTACGCGCATCATATTTCAGTCTTCCCGTTTGAAATTTCAGCAAAATTTTATCAGTTTCTATCTCAACAGTATGGCTAGGAAGCCCTGATAGACAGCAAACTCATGCTAGAATTGTAAGAAAAACAGTCCAGTCATTAAATAAAAATACATCCTCCTAACCCAGCAGCCCGCGTCAAGAACATCCACAAAGAAAGAAGTAATAATAAAAAACTTGAGGCACAACTTCATTCGATCTCTCGACGTTGGATTAATTCCTCGCTTGACGTTGAATGAATTCCGCAAGAACGCAGTTTGAAAAATGTGACTTACACTAAACCAAAATAAATAAACACGCTTCTAAGAACTATCGCTGATATTTTTAGAGTCGGTCTTCAGTAAAACAACAGGAATATTGTGAAAGGGGATAACTATCAGGCTCATTGAAATTCTGCTTTCCGGCTTCATCAGCTATAAAAGCCACAGAGGTTCCATTTTTTATACATGAATATGGCGCTAGTGGCTGAGTTGAGGATGAGCCACGAATGTGACCATTAAGGCCCGTTTACACTAGGGGCGTCACACGGGCGTCAAGCGCCTCATCGCCCCTCTGTGCAGCAGCTACATGCGCTTCAGGCGGGCATCCGAGTGATTGACCAGCTAGCGATTCACAGCCGCCCTGCCTCTTGCAACACAGACGCTGCACTCATTCGGCTGCTATCCGTGGTAATGTGCGGTAGTCTATGCGTTAACGCTTCAGCTTGAACTATGGAGAGCAACACCACATTTGCATGGT
>JACJUY010004209.1:24887-86688 GCA_014220935.1 Platorchestia sp. MABIK | reverse complement strand
ATTTTTTGCCTTGAATAGTTCTTGGTGAAAGTGAGTTTGTTTTGCTTGCGTGATTTTCTTCCGAAGATGTGATTTAGACACTTCACTGTCTAACTAGTGTGACACTTTAGATGTGATTTCAAACTCTACTGTTTGGTCCTTAATTCTATTGTGTTGCTCAAGAGACATCAGTACGACCGGAGATCTCGTGTTCAGTGTGTGTCGGGAAGTTCGTGCTTCATTCAACTTTAATACTCCCCTAATCTCAGAAGGATTTGAAACAACACCAGATCAAATTAAATTCGGTAGCTATTACCTTGAAACATTCACAAACGTATTTGTAGGCGAATTTTTTATTAACAAGCGTCATTTTTCTCTCTGAGGCATCAACTCAGACTCCACATCTTTTCTGTTTTCAATAAATTTTCTTGTTTCTTATTTGTTTTCTAGAAATCCATTAACCTCTGAATTTGCGACTGAAGCTCACGACTATTTTCTGCCTAAGGTATCTGTACTGGATTGACTACGGTCAGTTCCCTGTCATTGGAAAGGCTTATTTGGACGGGTCCATGTGGCAGCCGATCGTCACGTCGGGTGTGAGCAACCCGAGGGATATCACCGTGGACATGTTCACCCACGATGTGTACTGGGTCGACTCCAGGCTCGACACCATCAACAAAGTGAGGAAATATCCCACGCACATGAATGATTTTGTAAAAACTTCTCGTAAGCTCTTTTGTACCTATTTTAGTATATCCACCTACAGTAGATATACCAATATCAGTGAACCAACCTATCTCGCGTCTTGATTTATGACATGGACTCAAAGAACTAAGCTGGCTTTTCTTGAACGGGGTGATAGATTTAAAACAAAGTCGACTCTTCATGAACGAGGCGATAGATTTAAAACTTGGTCGACTCTTCATGAACGAGGTAATAAATTTGAAACTAAGTCGACTCTTGTACGTTCAGATCAGCTACAGCGGCGGCAACCGCCAGATCATCCGACGGGATCTGCCGAGCCCCATGGGCCTTGCTCTCTTCAACGGCTCCGTGTTCTGGCTCGACCGCAACCTCGGCACTATCTTCAAGGCCTCCAAGTATGTTGACCAAACCTGGATGCCTTTTGGAGCATGCATGTTTTAATTTCTTTTCCTCCTGTATTCACTTCACTTGTTTACGAAGAAAGCTGTCTCCTTCGCATTAAGAGTGGCTGGACCAATTTAGCGTAATCCAGAAAAACATTTTCCATTCATAGTAGTTTGCGTGTACACCAAAAAATGAAATTTTATACATTTTTTATCTGATGGAATCAGAGGCTATTAAGTATTCCAGTCATCATAGTTTCCATTTAAAATGAGAAATGACGTTTTTTACAATTATTCCTCTGATGGAGTCAAAGACGTTCACGAACATCCGAGTCAGAAAATCGAAGTGCACAACTGGAAATTTAACGTACTCTGTTAACAGGCATTTTTTTAGTGATTGAAGATGTTCTGTTTGACTATCTAAATTATTCCCTGTATTGCATTGATCGAATCATTTTGAAGGTGTTCCTGTTGATGCGTCATTAAGGAATTTAAATCTAGAAAAGTGAATGAAGTTGACTCTTTTGTCTACTCATGCATGTTTCTGATCTGTCAGACGTTACAACAGTTCTTCACGACCCTCAGAAAATTTTCCGAAATTTAAATCGTTTTTTTTTTTTGAGCATTCAGAAAATCTAATTCAATTGTGAAACGTAAGAGTGAGATTATTTTCTCTTCAGTCTTATGAGAAACATCCAGTGTTGAACAAGTCATCCAGCAACGAAAATAATTCCACTCTTCTACAATATTCCAAGTGACAAGTTTCATCGATAAATGAAGTATTTCTAGTAAAGTTACATCCTCAGCTTTGAATAAAAAAGAAGAAAGTTGAGATTACAAATATCTTCCCTCCTCTTCTCAGAATTACGAACTAAAATTACTAAATTACGAACTGAACTGAAGTTCGACAGCATCTCTCTCATATTCGGCGTAGACATAACATTGAAGGGACACGCTCACTTAACAAATTTTCCCAGGGAATGGGGTTTTATGCTGATAATTTAAGGGATGTTTAAAGTTGCATTTTCTTGCCAAGTGAATAATTGTTCTTCCCCTTCAATTCAAAAAACCGCCGTTCCGCTTAGAAAATGAGGGTGAAAAATTTGTTTCTTCCTTTCAAGTAAGAAACATTAAGAGCAGCGTGTCTAATTCAAAAAATCCATGAGCCGTGTTGTCATTTTGTTTATGTAACACTGTAGCTTTCGCGGGGTCTGCTTGTACAGTTCCGCTGTTCGTCCAAAGTAAATGACTATGAAAAAGTAATAAGTCGAAGTAAAGTATTATTTCTCACTCAGGTACGTCGGCAACACGACCCAGGCTGAGCGCTTCAAGAGCAACCTGAGGAGCTTGCGTGACATTGCCATCTTTGATGCTGTCAACCAGCCAACCAAAGTGAGCATTCAGTGCAATCATGTACAGTATTGTGTACTGAGTACTGGCACTGTGCTCTCATTTTTTTAGCAGTTTTTTGCCCTTAGTGACCAAGTTATTTCATTTTAATATCATGTTCATTGTTCATTTCACACGTAAAATGTGTTAGGCTTAAAACATTTCAACGAGATGTCTGAAGTATAAATATGA
Source organism: Platorchestia sp. MABIK (assembly GCA_014220935.1). Classification (NCBI taxonomy): domain Eukaryota; kingdom Metazoa; phylum Arthropoda; class Malacostraca; order Amphipoda; family Talitridae; genus Platorchestia; species Platorchestia sp. MABIK. The sequence goes on along the minus strand of JACJUY010004209.1, from coordinate 84,040 downwards.
TATTATTCTTTCTCGAGTTTTCCGAAACTACAGTGGTTCGTATGGGGCTATGTAGGTGGGACTAGAGACGAATGTTCATATTAAAAATATTATAGTTTCCTTTTCCTATTGAATATTGGAAAATAATCCAACAGGCCTTTTCTAATTTACAACAAAACAAAATTTGTAGATCCTTCTTCTTACTGAATCTTAATAAAAGAAATAGACATTTAACATTTTGCATGCAAAAATATGTTACGAATTCATTTCTCAATTGAATAGTGACAAATTAACCTTTTAGCATCAGCAAAATACCGTTATCGTCACCACTGTCATTATGTAGACTGGCGTTGGCATTAGGTTGTCACCGATATCAGAATGAGGAAGAAACTCTATTTTACTCTAGGGTGTCAAAGGGGTTACCGATGCGCATTTTTAAACATTCACTTGTTGCTGCAGGCGGACACACCTTGCGCTCGACTCGGAAACGGCGGTTGTGAACAACTGTGCTTCAGCTTCCCCATCGACGCCGTTAATGTGACTCGCCTCAAGTGCGCCTGTGCCTCTGGCGTGCTCGCTGAAAACCAACGCAAGTGCGAAGACTCCGACGAGTTCATCGTTTTCACTACCAGGACTGAGATCAGGAGCTTGTCGTTGACACCCAAGAGCACTACGGTGCCTTTCAAAACCATCGACGGACTCATGAACGTGGTGGGTGTCGATTATGACTACGAAGACAAAAAGATCGTCTATACTCAAATTCGGCCTGAAACCAAAGTGGCGTTACTCTCCAGTGAGTCGCCGTCTATCGAAAATGCGGAAGTTATCATTGAAGATGGAATAAATCCCGATGGAGTTGCCTTTGATTGGGTGTCCCAGAAAATCTATTGGACTGACTCGGCCAATAACAGCATTTACGCCATGAACATGGACGGCTCAGACGTGGTAATGATCATCCAAGTCGGCAGACCGAGGGCCATTATTCTTGATCCTTGCAGAGGGTAAGTCACGAATTCTACATAAATTTTTGGTTAGAAGATTTATCAAATTATTTGGACAGCCAAGTAAAAAAGTTTTGAATGTGTCATCGTTAGCGGAATAAATTGCTGATTCTTTACCAAATGCACATGTCATAATTAATCAAATTAAAATAGATATGTAGTCCATGATTATGTATGATGTAAGCGTAATCTTAATTTTAGTTTTCAAGTTCTTGAACTTACTCGGAAGATTCGTGTCGTCGGTCAGTTCTTTTCTTTCCCAAAAAAGCATCCGTAGGGCGACCGTGCTGCTCTGTGCCTTTGTAAAAGTATTTCAACCCTTTCTGTCGTTAATTAATGTGGTTGAATGTTGAGAAAATACTTTACGAACTTTTTGAAAAATTTCCAAAGCATGGGGCGTAAAATAGCTCACATGAAGTGGTAATTAGAGGCAATAAATTAATATAGAAATGGGAAACATCGGAAAAACGATCGTTGTTTTGATGAAGTAACTTTGACTAGTTTATTTAATGTGTGTTAAAAGAGTTAAGAAAGAGGAATAGTTAATTGAGAATTACCACTGCGCAGTCACATGTACTACACGGACTGGGGGCGCTTTGGAACATCAGGGAAGATCTATCGCTCCACGATGGCCGGATCGTTCCGAGAGGAGATCATATCAACAGATCTCTCGCAGCCCAGCGGCCTCGCCATAGACTACGATGAAGAAATGCTCTACTGGACTGATGCAGTCAAGGAAAAAATCGAGAGAAGTTTCCTTAATGGGACCAAGAGAGAAGTAAGCTATCGGTGCTCTATGCATTGCACTAGGATACTGTGTTTTTGACCTGAATGTTTTTTCTGAACTTGATTTGTAAGAGAAACCCTTAATATGAGATTTTAAAAATGTGACTGTTGATTACGAATCTGTCAGCATGGAATTTCGTTACATTAAAATGCCTGTTTTACAATAATGAATCAAACGTTCATTGAAGCGTTTTCGTAGATGCAATTTTTATTAAGCCTATTATCGAGTTTTAATCTAAAAACACTCTCTGACCCACCAATACGTTGTGTACAACAGAACCTAGTTTAAATATAGCTCTGGATTCGACCTAACGATCAAATTAAATTTTGTGTTTCAGCTTCTGATCTCAGCGACGATTTACCCGTTTGCCATCACGGTACATGGACCGTACATCTACTGGACGGACCTGCAGTTACGGGGCGTGTATAGAGCAGACAAATATACCGGCAGTAACATGATCGAGATGGTGCGCAGGCTCGAAGAGTCTCCGCGCGATATCCACGTCTTCTCGAACTCGAGACAGAAATGCAACTTAAATCCCTGCCAAGTGAACAACGGAGGCTGCACACACTCATGCCACCCTAGTGCTGACAACAAGGTGAGTACAGCTTTCAATTTTTTGTCTTAAGCTCAATTTGAACACGTCAGCTGGAGTTTTATCCTGAGTACGTTCGGATGCTCTCGTATTCTTAAGATGTGTTTCAAAATAGTGTGAAACAATTTAGGGAGATAAAAGTCTGTCCTGCAGAGATTAGCCTTAAAAATCCATGTTAAGTCAAATTCTGCGCTATCCCCAATCAATTCCAGATAGCCTCCGTAAATAAATTTGTTCGTGGAGTTTAAGTTGCCCGTTGCTCGGAGCTCCTAAACGCGGGCATTTTGAGGGCGGTAGTTTCAACGCACGAAATTTGGCATAGCCGATGCCTCAAATAAAGGTAACAATAAGAATAACAATACTCAGGTGGAATGCAAGTGCAACAACAGCATGAAGCTCGTGAATGAAGGGAAGATGTGTGGTCCCTCCAACCACACGTGTCAAAGCAACAAGTTCTACTGCGGCAACGGCAAGTGCATCTCGAGGCTCTGGGCCTGCGATGGTTCTGATGACTGCGGCGACAACAGCGATGAAGAAAAGAACTACTGCAGTGAGTCATACGCATTATATTCATGAATGTACATTGTAAACGACGTCTTACAGTGAGTCATACGCATTACATCTATGAGTATACGTTATATACGACTTCTTGCAGTTAGTCATTCGCATTACAGCTTTCTAGGTACTTCACGAAGGCATGAAGTGTTGCTCTAGGTGATGTGCATTGCAGTTTTGTAGGTATTTTACGAAAGTATAAAGTCTTACTGTAGGTGATGTGCGTGACAGCCTTGAAGCTATTTTACGATGTCTTACAGTGAATCAAATGCATTTCATCACAGTAGGACTATCAGATCTTACGATGTTACGATTGGATCGAACTCTTTTACAGACAGTGATCCCCAATTCAGCTTCAGAGTTAACAGTGCAGGTTTAGTAAATATCTCCTTCTAACTACACTCAGTCGCAGAAAAACAATACATGCACATGTTTCCCTTACCAGTTCTTTTATACTGGCATTCATTGAAAATTCTTCAACATCGAGATTATGATGAAATATAAGTAAAAATGTCATATCAATAATATCGTATTAAAAGATGGATTAATGACATGAAATTGATGCAAATACCATCAAATATAAAATTATTATCATCAAAAATTAACATCTGTTAATACTTCCAGCTTACCATACCTGCAAGCCCAATGAATTCCGGTGCTCCAATGGCCGCTGCATCTTCTCGACGTGGAAGTGCGACCACGAAGATGACTGCGGGGATCGCAGTGATGAAGAGGGATGTGAATATCCGGCCTGCGCAGAGGGCGAGTTTACCTGCGCAAACCATCGCTGCATCCCTGAGAGTCAGGTATGGTGACGTAGTTGCTCGGTAGGTATGGTGACGAAGTTACTCGGCAGGTATGGTGACGTAGTTACATTTCCAGTTTTAGGATTTTCTGTATAAGGGAGTACAATATTTCAAAACTGTTATTCATACGAATAAATTCCTCATGAAGCGTAATGGGTATTTTTCTCCTTCTTTTTGCATTTCTTTATCATCATGAAATGAAATGACACGCCTAGAATCGATGATCACTGCATCGTGCTCTGAGGCATATTGGCAACCTTAAAACAAAGAATTCCAAGCAATGCATCGATGAAAAATTTATTTTCTGTACATTACGACTTCAGTTTGTTACGCTAAAACTATCCCTCATCTCTACGGCTGGAGTGTTTTCTAAATGCAGAATTTCAAATCAAGTTTCTTAGCAACAATGAGCAGAAGAACAACTCTTAAAAAAATTACTGTATTTTATTCCATCTATATATGTATGTGCATATATATTGTTGCTCCTTCCGATGCATCTAACCCAAAAACCATGATCGTAGTTTTCACTACCATAACACACATCATAGCAGGTGCAATAAGCTCTCACGAGCACGATGGTTCTTCTGATGCAGCATTCACTACCCCAAAAACCAAAACCATGCTTAGCGCTGTCGCAACACGCACATCATGGCAGGTGCAATGAGTTCTCACTAACACGATGACCACCACGACAGGTCTGCAACGGAGTGAACAACTGCAAGGACAAGAACACGACAGACGAGTCTCCAGAGCGGTGCCCAGAAGTGACGTGCCCCACACACCACCTCAAATGCGAGAACACCACCATCTGCGTCGAGCCCTACTGGCTGTGTGACGGCGACAACGACTGTGGCGACAACAGCGATGAAAACACCCTGCACTGCTCCAACCGATCCTGCCCACCCAACAGCTTTAGGTATGTGGGTCATGTTGGCACCCATCTTGGGCTTAGGGCTGGTGTAGGGCTTGAGGGCTTGAGGCTCGTGTAGGGCTTGAGGCTCGTGTTGGGACCCTTGTAGGGCATGAGACTGGTGAACGGCTTGAGGCTCGTGTAGGGCTTGAGGCTGGTGTAAGGCTTGAGGCTGGTGTAGGGCTTGAGGCTGGTGTAGGGCTTGAGGCTCGTGTAGGGCTTGAAGCTCAATGTAGGGCTTGAGGTTCATGTAGGGCTTGAGGTTCATATTGGTCACAAGGAGGGTTTGAACCTCACGTCAGTCATAGTCGCACAGCTTGAACCTCATGCTGGTCGTAAGTAGGATTTGAGTTCTACTGTGGTCGTTTTTATAGTTGGAGTCAATAATAACTGCCAGCAAATGCGCTTCAGGAAAAAAATGATTGGGAGAAATAAAAACGGGCAGTTATGAACATAAACTTACGGCTATTAGGTGTACAAGAATAAGTAACGTTCTTAATTGTAAATTCATGATAAATTCAACAATTTCACACAATGGGTCAAAGTATTGAATCGTTAAGGCTGATGTAGAGCTTGAATTGGCAGATATACTACGCACCAGCATTAAGTTCGGATTGTGCATTAATTTTAAGACCTCAATCATTATTTTACTGTCACCTTTTTAAACTACGTACAGTACACAGCTAGAGCGTGTTTTTCCCTTCTCGTACTCGCACAAGCAGTTACAGTTAACCCACTCTTTTTGAAACTGTGCCCACTTTTACACTTCTATGTGTGCAAATGTTAAATACGTGGACACAACTCTCAATTTTCTACTCGTGAAGTGTTTTGTGATCGACGACAAACCATTTTAACGCGTAACAAATTATTCATTTGCTTTGAGCTTAAAATCCGCGATGGAGACTGGCGTTATATTCAGACGAGTCTCCAGCATAAAATTCCAGCATATAATATAACAGTCTCCAGCTCGTCTTTTGGAGATTCGTCTGTCTGAAAGCGTATATTCGTTTACACGGACGTAAATTCCTCACAATTTGTGTGACCGTCAGGTGCACGAACCACCACTGCATTCCGGGCACCTGGTAAATTCCTCACAATTTGTGTGACCGTCAGGTGCACGAACCACCACTGCATTCCAGGCACCTGGTAAGTTCCTCACAATTTGTGTGACCGTCAGGTGCACGAACCACCACTGCATTCCAGGCACCTGGTAAATTCCTCACAATTTGTGTGACCGTCAGGTGCACGAACCACCACTGCATTCCAGGCACCTGGTAAATTCCTCACAATTTGTGTGACCGTCAGGTGCACGAACCACCGCTGCATTCCGGGCACGTGGCACTGCGACGGCGACGACGACTGCGGCGACGGCGCAGACGAGCCAGAGGAGTACTGCGGACAAGAAGGACGGACTTGCTTCGGCGACCTCTTCACCTGCGATAACGGGAACTGCATCCCAAATATCTACCTCTGTGACGGCGACAACGACTGCCTTGATGGCTCAGATGAAGACGATCGCCATCAGTGTAGTGAGTGGGGCTCCTCGCACTGCATGGTCTTGAACAACTTTTGTGCTTCATTATATAGTTCTCTGGTACGGGGGGGAAATATCAAAGAACTTTCTCGCTCTTTATTTCGTTGATGATTTTTGGTGTTTTTTAGTGGTAGATTGGTCCTCAATATACTTAGATTTTCACGGATTGGTTTCTTTGCCCATAAAAGATGACTCTCGTCAACAACCCATTATGCATACATTGGCTGAAACTACACCATTATTCAAGAATTTAGAATTTTTAATTTAAGCAAATTTATTAATTATCGTTATGAAGCGAAAAAGTTATTGGTTTTTTCCCTCACTTTCAGCCATTAATTGTCTGTAAAATCTCTGGAAGAAATACCGTGGGAAAATCAAAATTTTCATTGAGCTCCTGTATGAAAATTACGTCAGATTTCTGTACTGACTCTGGTGCGCGTTCAAGCAGACAGCCGCGAGTGCGACGACAAGGAGGAGTTCCACTGCTCGGCCAACAAGCAGTGGGGCAGAGCCATGTGCATCCCCAAGCGGTGGGTTTGTGACGGAGACCCTGACTGTATCGATGGAGCTGACGAGAATTCCACCCTCAACCATTGCCCTCCACCCAAAGAGTGTGGCGAGAACGAGTACCAGTGCAAGAACAACCGATGCATCAACAAGGTACGACACACCACTGTTCTTTATCCTACATCAGAGAGGCTGCAACAGTGCAAGAACAACCGATGTATTCAATTTTTTCATTTTTGAAATTGCTTAAAGCCATCGATATTTTTCTGAACTATTCTTTTTACCGAAAGATGTTTTTGGTTGCCCGCTCTTTGATTTTTGTTAATCAAAGTTCGATGGCGTTCGGTATTGTTTGCCACCGCGTAATACATCACTGGCAGACTGCGACGACCAAGACACATTCCTGAAGCTAACAAGTGTAGATGATTGATCGTACTCGAAAGAACGAGTACTTAGAGAGTGTGGCGCTCTGCTGCTTTAATTTGTACTGAGAAGCACAAAAGCTTGTAGTTGCTGCCAAGCTCAGCCTCAGACTGAGCTTTGAACTTACTTTCGTGCTGACTAACCACACGTACTGTAATTTTTACGTCTGGCGGTCATTCTATGGTACGTAAATGTTTACTGCAGCACTGGTCTTTTAATTAGAGTGTATCATTTCAACAAATCTTTGTAATATTTCGTTCGAAAAATTTCACTCTTTATCTAAGAATTTGAATGAACACTTGTTTTTCCAACTGACATGTTTCAATTTCTAAAACAGTAAGTAAATTGTAGTTGTGGATATATATTTTGGAAGTGTAACTTCTTCAGGGCAGAAATCCAAATTTGGATATTTTCCTACAAAAAAGTTTCAACATTTCGTCGTTCACACGTTTCTGCCTGCAATGTTCAAAATTCTAGTTACATTCAAATGCAAAGTGACATTCCGAAAGCCCTATATATTTAGAAACCATTCTCCTCGACCCTACACGAATGTTGTATCGCATGATACCTTCACACAAGGATTGGGTGTGCGACTTCGACAACGACTGCGGAGACGGTTCAGACGAGGGTCTCGAGTGCAACAAGAAGTACCGGACGTGCACCGACGAGGAGTTCGAGTGCGCCAACGTCAAGTGTATCCGGAAGACTTATCGCTGTGACGGAGAGAATGACTGCGGCGATAATTCGGACGAAACAAATTGCGGTGAGTCTGATGTGTTTTTTCGTATCTTGAATCTTGGCACTTATTGTTATACCTCTCTTTTTTTTAGATAAAAAATACTGAGAAATTTCAACTCTATTTTTCTGTGAGCTGGTTTTTATTTAGCTTGATGTACCAGAACGAATTCACCCATGCCATGCTCTCTAACTACAGAACCCAAAAACAAATGTGAAGCGGGCCAGTTCCAGTGCAAGAACGGGGACTGCATAGACCTGAAGCTCGTGTGCAACAAGGTGAGCGACTGCAAGGACGACTCGGACGAGCCTCTTCACTGCAACGTAGACGAGTGCGCCAAGGTGGAAATTAACCAATGCGGTCACAAGTGCATCAACACCATTATTGGCTATGAGTGCGCCTGCAACACCGGATACCAGTGAGTGATGCTCAGTTTATGTTTATGTAGCGTGTGCTAATATGCGTGGTGAGCTGTGATGATGAATCTGAGTGGCTTATATTCACTGAAATGTGCTATGTGCTTGCAACTCCAGATAACTCTCGAAGTTGCTCCATTCATAAATGATGTGCGTTTCGTTTTGGGTGTTGGGATGTGCCTGCCACAGCAGATTCCACAAAATGGTAATTCATGATGATCTTCACTGTGACTCAATATGTTTGTGTACTTGTCTGTCTGCTCAGCTAGGTGCCTCAATTAATCTAGTTCTAAGCAGAATTAGCAGATTGGCCGTCTTTCAGGCAAAAATGTCCAAATTTTGGTATTTTTTAAAATAGTTTCGCCACAATGATCACTCATCATATAACTACCCCGTAAAATTAACAGGTCCTTGGGGATCTTTTAAGTTAATGATAATTTTTTAAAAAGCCATACGTAGAGTGATTCCTGTCCTTTTTTATTTTATGCTATGCCCCTTATTTATTTTTCAAAATGGTAGTGCTTGTTCAACATTTGACTAACTCATGGTCACATTCTGCTCTACAGACTGATGGACGACAAGAAGGCCTGTGAAGACGTCAATGAGTGCACAGATATGCCCGGTGTTTGCTCTCAGGAGTGCTTCAACACTCCAGGCTCCTATAGCTGCAAATGTGACGAGCGTTATTACGTCAGGGAGATCGACAATAAAAGCTGCAAGCGAATTGACGACACTGTGCCCTGGATATTCTTCTCCAATAAGTACTACGTGAGGCGCATGACAACAGATGGCTCAGAATACAAGCTCATGCAGCAGGACCTACGGAACGTTGTGGCATTGGACTTCGACAACCAGGATGGTGATATTTACTTTGCTGATGTCTCAGCTAAAGTAATCTATAAAGGTAAAATCAACTCTACGGAGAAAGAAGAGGTTATCAAACATGACAGCCACGGACTTGAAGGTCTCGCCATAGATTGGGTCGGCAGAAAAATTTACTGGCTGGATCGACACACTAAACATTTGGACGTCGCCGAATTGGATGGTACAAACAGGCTGACGCTTAAAAATGATGGCATCAATGATCCGAGGGCTATCGCCGTTCACCCTGGCATAGGATATGTGTATTACACAGACTGGCATCTGCAGTCTTACATTGGTAGGATCGGCATGGATGGAAGCGATTTTTCGAGAATCTTGACGTTTGATCAAAAAATAATTTGGCCAAATGCACTTACCATCGATTATTTCACGGACAGAATTTTCTGGGCAGACGCTCATCTTGATTATATTGCTTTTGCAGATTTGGATGGTCAAAATAGACATGAAATTTTGCGGGGTGAAAAGGTTCCTCACGTTTTTGCAATTTCTGTATTCGATGATTATGTCTATTGGACTGATTGGAACCTCAAAGCTATTCTAAAAGCTAACAAATATACAGGAGAAGAATTTGAGTACCTGAGAAACACCACTCATCGCCCATATGACCTCCATGTGTACCATCCATTACGCCAGTTGCCATACGATAATCCGTGTGGTACAAACAACGGTGGTTGTTCCCATCTGTGTCTTTTGTCGCCAAAGAAAGACGACACTGTCGGTTACAAATGCGCGTGTCCTAGTCACTTTGTCTTGGACAAAAACATGAAGTCATGCACTGCTAACTGTACTAGAGGACAATTCCGATGCGGAGGCGATGACGAAAAGTGTATTCCTTCTTACTGGAAGTGTGATGGGCAGAAAGATTGCGGAGACGGAACCGATGAGCCGGGCGGTGACATCTGCCCAGAACGCAAGTGTCGCGCAGGACACTTCCAGTGCGAGAGCGGAGAAGGTTGTGCAGCCTCGACGCAACTTTGTGATGGACACCGCGATTGTACGGATGGATCTGACGAAAAGAACTGTCACATCGAATGCAACAGTCTTGAATTCAAGTGCCTTACTTCCGGCAAGTGCATCAACAAGTCATGGAAGTGTGATGGAGATGTTGATTGCGCTGATGGATCTGATGAAAATCCAACTGTTTGTCAAAATCGCCCGTGTGATAAAGAAACAGAGTTTGGCTGCAAGAACGGAAACTGCATCAGCAAACAATGGTACTGCGATGTCGACAATGACTGTGGGGATCACTCCGATGAACCAGCTTTCTTATGTCGGCAGAAGAACTGCACAGACGGTTGGCGACGGTGTCCTGGTCGTGCAAACTATCGGTGCATCCCACACTGGCTTTATTGCGATGGTAAAGACGATTGCAGAGATGGCAGTGATGAACTACCAGAGAACTGTCCGAAGTGCGACGAGAAAGGCGACTTCCAGTGCAACAACAAGCGTTGTATTCCTAAAAGGTGGTTGTGCGACTTCGAAAACGACTGCGGGGATAACTCGGATGAAAAAGATGAAATGTGCCAAAACCAGTACCGGAAATGTTCTGAATCTGAATTCCAATGTAAAAATAAAAAGTGCATACCCAGCAGATGGCGATGCGATCATGATAACGACTGTAGCGATGAATCTGACGAGCAAGATTGCCGTGACCACGAGTGCAAGGCCGGCCACTTCCAATGCTCATCAGGCCATTGCATCAAGGATCATTTTAGATGTGACGGAGACCGTGACTGTCGGGATCTCAGCGATGAACTGGACTGCCCTCCCAGATTCCCTGACGGTCGTTATTGCTCACCTGATAAATTCGAGTGCGACAACCACTTGTGCGTCGAAATGCGCGATTTGTGTGATGGCAGCAACGACTGTTACGACAACTCCGATGAAAGAGAACAGCTCTGCAGTAATTACACCTGCAACACACTCCGACGCTTCCAGTGTAACAACCACAAGTGCATCCCTCTGTACCAAAAGTGCGATGGTGTAGATAATTGTGGCGATGGCTCAGATGAGAACAACATGACTATTTGTTCTCACACTCCACGGCCGTGCATTTTCAGCGAGTACCGCTGTGCCAATCAAAAGTGCATCCCTCACCACAAAATTTGTGATCACAAAGATGACTGCGGAGACTTCTCGGATGAGTTAGGATGCCACACGGGCCAGAACTGCACCACAGGAGGCTGTGAACAGAGCTGCACAAACCTCAAAGACGGAGGTTACGTTTGTCACTGCGCTAGAGGTTTCCGCACTGTTGCAGACAATCCCAAAGTTTGTGCGGACATTGATGAGTGCGCTGAATTTTCGCATAATTGCTCGCATCTTTGCATCAATATTAACGGAACTTACGGCTGCTATTGTCACGATGGCTTTGATGTGGAAGTGACAGGCATATGTAGGTTGTCTCAGGGCTCCATTACGCTTGTGTATTCCAACGGCCCTGAAATACGAGCTTTCAACGTGTCCGCTGAAAGGAGCTTCGACGTCATTCGCGGTGATAGTATCGAATCCTTAGATTACGAACCACGATCAGGCATCGTTTACTGGACAGATTCCTATGAAAAGAAAATCAAAAGATCATACATGCCAGGTTCTCCTGAAAGAGCTAACGTCACAGTTGGCTACGCTCAAGACCTCGACATCAAGAGCCGCGCCAAACCAAACGGCGTAGCTGTCGACTGGGCAGCCATGAACCTCTACTGGACAGAAACTGACCGAAGTGGTAACAAGCCTCGCGGTGCCGTCCTAGTGGCGACTCTAGACGGCAGGTACAGACACGCTCTTATCTCAACAGGCTTAGAGGACCCAACGTCAGTGTTGGTAGACCCTGAGCACGGCATCATGTTCTGGACGGATATTGGCTCGATTCCCAAAATCGAGTCGTCATGGATGGACGGCACCAAGCGGAGAATAATCGTTTCAGACGCCATTAGTCAACCTACTGGCTTAGCTTTAGACTACAGCATGTACCACACAATATATTGGGTCGATACAAAGCTCAACAAGATAGAAATGATGAGAGAAGATGGAACGCGACGACGTCTTGTGGCCAGTGGGAAACACCTCATGCACCCCGTTGCTCTGGACGTGTTCGAGTCGACGCTTTATTGGGTCACCAGAGATTCTGGGGAGCTCTATCATCTAGACAAGTTCGGGCGTGGTGTTCCTGTTAAATTACCTGGCGCTTACGTCAATCCGTCCAGTATTAAAGTATTCGCAGACAAGCGCTACAACACATCCATCGCAAGTGTTTGCCGCACCGACAACCCATGCAGCCACTTGTGTTTAATTGTGCCGAAAGGCTACAATTGTGCTTGCCCAGACGGCAAAACCAAGAAAACAAGCAGCGTCGTATGTGATGCACGTAAGTTTCTGTCTTCATACATTAAAATAAATTGTTCATATTTCTCAACATATCCTTTTGTAGAGTTCATGTGAAGCGAGTCAAAAACTTATCGCTGTTTATTTTCGACGCTTTTCTTGAGTTTTTCATTCTTGCACGGTTTTCTTGTTAGTGAAATTAACGTGTCTTTGATACACCGACAGCTCACGAGGCAGTCAAGGCCAACCCTAAGGAATGTGGGTGCTTGAACGGCGTCTGCGAGGCAGTGGACGGCGACGAGGACAACCTGAGTTGCTTGTGTCGAGACGGCTACAGCGGCGAGAGGTGCGAGGAGTACGTGGCGAGAAGCCTCGTCTCACCTCCCAACTGGACCCCCACGTCTGTCGTTGTACCCGTCGTTCTCTGCATCTTCGTCTTAGGCGTTGTCGCTGCATTATACGTGGTCCTCAGTAGAAGACACATGTAAGTATTATTCTATTCTCCGATACTGATATTCCAGTATGATTCCATACTGCGCAAGTATTAAACTGGGCAATGATTGAGACCTATTGGGTAATGACGACATTTGGGCTCTGCTTAGTCCAAACGTTTTTTTATTGGTGTGAACGAGAATACATTGAATAGGCTGTGCAACATAGAATCGATTGTTCATGATTAGTTCGAACTTTCTTTACTGGCATCGCCATATAATGTTAGGTTCGTTCCAGTGCACGCACAACAGATGCGTCAACGAGATGTGACACTATGTCAAGCAGCTTAAAAGATTTTGCCAGGAGCTCCATTTATTTCACTTTGCGTTTGATTTATTGTGCTCCAATAAAATGGTTTTAGATAATGAAATACCTTCACACGCAGCTCATCATTGCATTTTGTTTAGCCTAAATTACCCTTCTCCATTGGTTTCTATTTTTAGTCACCACACAAACGCTAAATTCAAAGTCCATTTCTGGGTACACCTGAGATGAATTCTTTTTATTTGCATGTACGTCCTGGTGTGTCCATAACACATTCGCATATAAGTAAATGCGAGTTTATTTACATTATTGCGTGAAAACATACCTGACATCTCAGCTTCACGACGACGATATATCTCTTGTAAACACTGTTTCTCAGTAGTAAAGAGCGCTCGCTTTTCATACAAAACGATATCGGGTAGGTGCCTTTCCCCTTTTGAAATCTGAGCCAAAACTCCTTAAGTGTTTGAAATAAATGCTGGCATAACCGGGGGAGATCCGTCATCGAGTCGTAGCGTTAGTCAGAAGACATTTGAAAAACGAATGTTGTGTGAAAATTAAAAAATTTAGTAATAGTGAACATAATTTTCACTGTTGTCTTTTCCAATTTTATTGATATTTCTAGATATTTTAGAAACTATATCGGAACAGAACCTCCCTTACACGTACCTTATATCACAGCACGCTGAAGGGCCGAGGACTGCCGGGCTCGAGCGTGGTGTTCCGACGGGGCACCAACGTGGAGATCGGCCCTACGTCGTTCATGGGTCCCAGTGACCCCAGCAATGGGGTGAGTCTCGCGAACGATAGTGGAAACAAGGTAGAGTCATTTTTATGGGAGAAAATACACCTCCTCTTGTTCAGCTAGCAAATGGAACAGCTTTATTTCAAACAAACTTTATGACATCACTATTGTGACATGTCATTAGGCCATTAGTGGTGCCTGATTTGGGACTAGTAGTGTTTTCAGATGCAATATGAGCGCTGCTATTTTTTTTTTTTTGCCATGACGTTTGCATTGCCACACGGTCGACGAAAAAAAAGACTGGTTTGACCCTACCTTTTTTCTTCTTCCGTGGTCTCGACGCAATGCTGCCTCAATACCGGGTCTTGATCCAGACGTGAAGTGATACTCAACGATTGTGAAATTTCGGGAACGAGTCAGTAAAATACCTGTAAAATTTTTGATATCCCTATGAATGTCAAAGTTATTTTTCCTAAGTCCAATAGAAATTTCTAGCTCTGTAAGTTTTGTACGGGCGTTTTACAATTCTATGAATGTTTCCATAAATGCCTTATGGATTTTGAATTACTCTATGGATGTTTATGGATTTTTATGAATATTTAAATGTCCTTTGGGCTTCGTATAAGTGTAAATGGTGAGTGGATTTTAGATCGCACACAAAAGGATTATAAAAATAAGGCAGTAACACGATTACTTAATATTACTGGTATTTCAACTCAGTTAATTTAGGAGTTTAATTTTTTATTTTTACACAACTCGAAGAGAGAAATGCTTGATTATTTGACATAATTGATAACCGAACTTGATTTAGTTTTTATATAATAAATATTTTCACAGACCTCTTTACTTAAAACTATCAATTGGGTAACCTTGGTATTCTTTAAATTCGTTTTCTGCCTAGAATGACTAATTATCAAGCCTTAATTATTACTAATACTGAATTACTTACCTGCCTCATTAATGATGTAAAATTATTAATTATCTAACATTATTGATTATAACCAAACATAAATAATTAAAAATTTTTGCGTGCAGCACCTTCATCACTCTTCTAGCCTCCTTAATTAATTTTCTTCATGGATTACACAGCTGTTCCAATTTGTTGTATTAATTTCTCAAATACAGTTGTATTGCTCCAATTGAATGACTACATAAGTATTTTAAATTTTTTAAATTACTAATAAGATTTGTCATTCGACTTAGTCTATAAGTAAGCCTGAAGTGATTTATTCATGTAGGTTTCAATGCCTAACATGGTCATCAGTCAAGAAATAATTTTGCTAACCAAAACATTGAACAATGGTAGCTCATATATTTTACAAGAAAATCAACACTTTATACTTCACTAACCAACCCTTTGTATTATGCTTACCAACTTTGCTAGCTATCAAATTATATACGCTGATGCCAGATTTCCCGAATTCATTTGACTCTTTCACACCTTCTGTAAAAAAATTTTCGTTTATGTATGAATGACTACTAAGATTAGATCATTTAACGGGGTATTCTATCAGATCCATTCATAATCCCATGAACTTATTCTGTGAAAGTGCAAAGTGTTTTTGATTTTCAAAAGATTGCTGACCAATCAGGGATAAAGGCAACCGTTTGCAAGCACTGGTAGTGGAAGCCAGACTTGCCGGTTTTCAGATAAGCCCAATAATTTCATGCTGCCCACGTCTGACTCGTGCATTATCATACAGATACCCCTGGAAGGCGATATCAACTTGAGCGGAGGCGAGAATCACAATTTCAGCAACCCGATGTACGAAGCCATGGGAACATCGGGAGATCCATCAGCAAGCAGCGCCCCAGTCTCCGAGAAAGACTCTGCGGGAGTAAAAGGACTCTACGAAGTCCCATTGGACTCTGCACCCGAACGGCCTGCTCCTGGAAACGCACCTGGGGAAACACCCCTCGGAGTTGTGACATCAACAGGGGCTCCTGGCGTCAGCAAGCCGCTCAAGTCGACGCCTTCGAAGCTCGCCATCTTGTCTCCGTCCGCCATCTTGCAAAAGACCGCTCCAAGCCTCAACCTCCGGCCCAAGGAGCTAAGTCCGTCGTCCAGAGACACTGGCAAAGATACACAATCTTTAGTTACTGAAGACGACAATTCTGAGTGTTAATTAAAGAAGCAAGAGTAAAAAGTTTGGGCTATTTTCTTACATGGGCTGTTAATGATGAGATAGACTCGCGATATTTTTGCTAGTAGACAGGTTACGCCGCGTACATAGGCTTTCTAGTATTTTCTTATATGCATTTTAGACAGTCTTAACAGCACTCATCTACCTACATGACGTTCGAATTGAAGCGCTTGAGGCGCTTTGGCAGTGTTGAGAAACTGAGGGGAAAGTTCCATAGTTAGTTGTTATTTTAATAGGAATTTCTCTCTCCTCGTTAACATCGGACATATCGTATTAAATAGATCAAACTTACGGAGAATTCGATATCGTGTTGTGAACTGCTTTTATACTTCATATGTAACTCATGCTGACACTGAATCTTTTCTTGGTCCAGATTTTGTCGATGGTTCAAAGCAAAGTTTAGTTTCTGTCGAAAGTACTTGTTATTACTGTGGATTTTGAATGTACGTAAAGCTTTTAAAGATTTTTCGCTTTGTAACGAGCTTTTGTAGGGAGAATTTAGTTGATTTTACACATTCCATTTCTAATTTTAATAAAATGATTATAAATTAGACCTCCGTTGTTGGTGATAGTTCAAGTTTGTTGAATGAAGGTTTTAGAATATTAATATTTTATATTTTTAAGGATTTGCCCACATTCCGTTCCTGATCTGCTGTATAAACCTAGCTCATTTTACTATTGCATAGTTGTCTATGAATTCGCTTATATCTGAGAATGGTCCATCTAAGCTTTGTGTTTTTTGACAATCATTCCTTTATTCTTCGATTGGTTCGTTCATGCTAGGCTCTTTTAAGATTTAATTTTGATTTGCAATAATTCCAAAATAAAATGGAACGCGAGCATTTAGAATAAGTTGCGCATTAGCCTCATATTTTTGAAGAGATCCACTGCAAGTTTTCGGCGCTGGTGCTCCTCATGAGACTCTTCCCTTGAGGTGCTTGAAGAGCAACGAACGTTCAACGAATTATTCCATAGTAAGTGAATGTTCATGTTATCTAGAATGGCAAGTCTCGACACGAGATCTGTCAAGTGTTGCACCATTTCGTGCGTGCTCTGTCTGGCAATGCGTCATTTGATAGAGAATCGAGTGATGCCCATTTCGTGGTCTGCCAAGTGGTGCGCCATTTCATGCGCTATCAAGCGGTGCGTCATTTCGTGGTCTGTCAAGGGGTGTGCCATTTCGTGGTCAAGTGGTGCACCATTTCGTGGTCTGTCAAGTGGTGCACCATTTCATGCGCTATCAAGTAGTGCGGCATTTCGCGGTCTGTCAAGTGGTGCGCCATTTTTTGGTCTGTCAAGTGGTGCGCCACTTCGTGGTCTGCCTAGTGGTACTCCATTGCATGCTCTGTCAAGTCTGCAGCAACGAATCGAACAGTTGTTGTATGGATGGCCAACTGTGTCATAGAGATACTGTAAATCAAGGATGAATCGGCTTCCTTTTTTACTCGTCACAAATCAACGTCATTTTTTTGTAATTCAGCTTTGTGAAAGAACTATCGAGGTTAAATGACGCAATTTTCTGCACGTTACATACTCGTATTTTATTTCAAGCTGTGCAGAGATCCATACTTTATTTGGCCTAATTTTATTTTTCTTTCATCACTTTGAAGATCATTCTATATCGCGTTCTTTTGATAGAAACATTATTTGTGCTAAGATAAATTTTACCTTCTAATGAAAATTAAGCCGCGATGGCTACGATATTAACATAAGAAGTCTTTAGTTGAGACGCTTCTGTTTATTTTACAAAATTTTTTCTGGGAGTTTTTAAAGCTTGTCTACCGGAGCACTACTCATTATTTGCAGCAGTTGACACTACTTGGCGACCTACGTTTTTGGAATAGGCAGGACTTTTTCCGGGATTGTTTCGAGTCGTGACTTTATATGCTATTATAATTTATTTACCCTGTGAATTTGACAATGATCATTCCAAGGCGGTTTAGAATTTACGGAATATTTTAAATTAAATTCGGTCTATGGCTTGATTTTACTAACTCGAAAAGTGTCTTCATCATAATTTTGTAGCTTTCACTCACTTTTTATGTATTGGGAAAATCATTTTGTTAATCTTGGACCTGAAGTGTTTATTGTTAGATTCGTTAATTCATGAATGAATTTTGAATGTTGCAAACGTTGTGAATATATGAAGACTAGAAGTGAATGCTCCCATCTTCTCTCAACTTTTGCCGTCACGGCAGCTCTTTATGACGTCCAGGATGTTAATATTTGTGATTCTTTGAAGAAATGTTCAATGAAAAGCAATTATCGTAATTTCGAATGGCTTTGTCATTTTTTGATTAACTTTCTCGTTTTCTTTCTTACTGACATGCGTTGTGTATTTAGTGGATCGCCAGCAAAACCATTTTCTCTCCAGAAAACTCGATAAAGGCAAATTTTTTTAGCCTAAAATTTACTCAATTTCAGAGTTCACGTCAACTCCTTTTGCTTCCAGCTTCTACGATAAGGCAGTTTACACGTTTGGATTTTATGACCCAACGTATTCCTGCGAGGCTGAAAAAATTCGAAATGGTAACTCGAAGTGAAGTGGTTCAACTTCAACTAATCTCAACAGCTCGATGGGGTTTTCAAGATCAGAACTATCAATTCGTGCGATGAATTTCACGTACTCCATTCAGCCTCTAACCCGAGCGTTGTGTGTGTTATACTCTACGTTACCTCTCTCACACATATTACTTTTTGGCTCGGGTAACTCTCTGTCCATTAAATTTCAAGTTATTTTCCATTTCCTTTTTCTCATCGTTTTGCATTTTGTTGTGTTTTAAGCTGGCAAATGGTTCTCATCGATCCGTCCTCCTTAGCCTGCGCTAAGATGATTATGCAAGCTCATACCAGAGAGGGGGGCATGGAAGAGATTACGGTGCACGCGTCAGCAAGACTAGTATGAAGTATTTGCTATGAAAAACCACGCCCATACACTATATATTGATCTAGTGGATTTTAAATCACCAGGTTTGCATTTATATTTAATTAATTTCCAAAGCTCTTCAGCATACCTCGTTATCAAGAGAATTGTCAATGGGCTTTTTGAAATCATTCCGTGAAAGACGCGATAGGGGTTTGAGTGCAAAAGTTTTGGAAAAACATTTAAAAGAAAAGTCCATCTCATACTCACGAACTAGCCTTAAAAAGTTAGCAGTGCGTGGAATTTTCAGACTATAAGCTCATTGAAGTTTACGCTCAAATCGTCGGTATACGATAGAGATTTTTACCTGCTCCATTTAACCTTCATCTGCCACTACAATTCAGGCCTTGACCTACAAATCGTGAGAGGCACATAGCATGACCTTTGATGAACTGAATGAAGCTGTATACTTAGTTATGCCTCGATGAGAACAAAGTTAACGGATAGTTCAAAGTCCCAGAGTGAATGAAACTTGAGCCTCGCGAGCATTTCTGGAGATGCTGGGCCAAGTGTTGTAAATCTAAATGCAAAAATTGACCACAATGGTTGTGTTTTGAGACTCATGCCTAGCTTCTGCGTCCTGTTAGAAACTTTAGCTTCTGTACGAGTAGATAGATGCTCTAGGATTTGACACGGGCATTTAACTTGATTTTCATAGCACCAACGTACCTCTTGCTTGTTTTGTTGACAGAAAAATTAGAGTGCAGCATTTCAAATTAACGTCAAAAGGAGAAAAGGTGTTACCGTCGAAAATTCCATTAAGTAAATCGCTAGATTTGTGTTGCTTGTTCTGTGGTTGCTGCGTGGATACGATTCTCTTTGTTCGAACATCTTTATTAATCACTCCATCTTTACAATCGCGTTGTAGGTTTTTTAGCATGAAGAGCTCGAGTGGGTAGAATGGTAGGTGAATGAGTAAATGAGTTTCCTCTATAACCTCTTCCTGACATCTCCCTTGTTTCCAATTATTACCAGAGGAACTGCTTTTACTCCGAACAAGGCTCAACCTTGCATTTTCTTGCTTGTAGAAGCAAAACGTCGACAGCTTATGGATTTAGATATTTCTGTACACAAACGTGTGTGCTCTGAGCTTCTTTAAAGGCATATTTAAGTAACGTTAATGTTCACAAGGTGTACCAATCGGTACCACTCTGATTGTGTGCATTGGTTGTAGGCATGATGCATTTATTTCAATATCGATGGTTGTTCTTCTTACATTTATTCGTGACTCATTTCTGTGTGGGAAACTTAGTGTCTTTTCCCTCTTTCATTGAAAATAGTTCCAATTGAATATACACTGCAATCAAACTACACACTCGGAAAGTTTATAAAATCTTTTATTTTGTGTTATTGTTAAATATTAGAAATTAATTCATAGGCAAAAGTTTCAATTTTGACATAAAGTTTTTTAGGCACGAGACCTAACTAGCAAAACAAATGGAAAATCAATCGTATTTTCCTTCCGTGAACACGACCAATGCGTAAATAATCTGAGTTTTGTAACAATGGATGTAAAACGCACTGATTTTTGTACAACTTTTGACACAATGGGCGAAATGAGGCGAAATTTCACTCATGGAATTCTCTGTAGTGTATCTGACCTGTTGATCGAGTAATTTTTCGCTTTTTTAAGCTGAAACACATATTCATTAGAGTTCATATTCATCCATTGCAAACTACGCAAGTTTAAAAAGTGGAAAAGATTACACCTTTTAATAACAATATTTCCTTTTGACCATCAGTCCTTTATTTTTGTCGTCTGTCTCACTTTCAAACGAATCGTACGACACTGAAGAGCTTATTTCTTACATGTGTGTGTGTGTGTGAATGTGTCATTTACGTCTAGAGAAATGTTCAAATTTGTTGCAATAATCTATGGCCCAAAAATTTTTTTCTCGTGTAGAAGTGCAGAACAGTTATCCAGCTTTTCTATTAGATTTGGTTGCGTTTCTCATCGTTAGAACAGTTCTCATGCTTTTTTTATTAGATTTGGTCGCGTTTCTCATCGTTTTGGAAGAGCGGAGAGTTAGTTACTCTGGTGTCCAGCGTGGCACTCAATACAATTCCATGCCGTCCAGTTGTTAAGGATTGTAAAGGAAATTTAGATTGTCGTTAGGTCGTTGCCGTAGAGCCGTTCCTCTTGTTATCATTCTAGCGTGTGTGCTTATGCTGCTTTTGAATGCATGTCGCTGCAGTGAAATGATGACGTTGGCTTTCGAGTTTGACTTTAGGGAGAAATTTCTACTCCCATGTCCAGTTAATACGAAATTAGTACGTAAATCTTACTGAAAAAATAAGAAACAGTTCACCCGATGATTTATTAATTATATGCTCCGTCAAGAAATAATCCCGCTTTTCATTTCATTCTTCCGTGGAATTGTTATTGAATGCATTGTTTTCATCACTATCCGTCCCCGAAATAATGGCGCTGAAACATATTATTTTTCAACGTATCACAGAAGCTTAGTTCACAACGTGATATGCTTATAGTTTTCCTCTTTTTACTTCTTAAGCAAAGCATAAATGCTGATTTTTTTGAAGTTGCTGAGGTCATAAGCATATCTTAAATTGTTTGCCTTAACCTCTGGTATCCCTTACTACTCCAAACGAATTAGGTGATGCATGTTGCAGAGGTCTCGTCTGAATTTAGTAGTTAAGGCTTAACCTTCAGTGCGATATAGTTTGAGTAACTGAAGCGCTAGCAAACCCATATTACTACTACTACTAGTTAATGCTTAAGTTCCTTTTTCTCCTTGTATCTTTCGAGGAGGTGATGTGCAACCAACCTCTCGCACGAGTGTCATCGTTTTTATTCCTTTCGTTTTTTCACTTCGTCTTTTTATGGCGCATGAAAAAAATTCACACTCCTTGTTTTGTCAGCTACAGCGAGGTGGGCCGAGCGCGGCACAGCATCTTCGCGCGTTTGGTGTAAATTTGAATTTCGATTTATCAAGTTTGGTAAACACTCTGGCCAAATTTTATGTTAAGTTATGTACATGTTGTGCAACTTCCACACCATCGGTTTCTTAGATTCTTCTTTAAATTAAACTCTGCTACTTACGACGCCACGTAGAGTTCTTCTTTAAATTTAGCTTTGGTATTTACGACGTCATGTAGAACTATTCTTTAAATTTAACTTTGGTATTTATGACGCCATTAGGATTTATCTTCCTGCCCTTCTACTTAACTGTCGTTTTGGTGGCACTGACCAGGCGGTCAGTAATCCGTCTCATTTATTACACTGTAATTTTCTACGCTGAGACCAAACCCAACGTCACAATTTTACCGAAGCCTCACAGTTATATTTGGCTGAGCGTACATTGCATGATATCTGTAGATAAAGTTCCAGTGACGCGGGTGTTCTGCCGCTTGTGTTAGTTAGTATGTGTGCGTGTCTGCCAGATGAAAATGTATTCTATTTTCAATACAAATTGGTGGTTTAAATGTGAAAATCTTTATATAGGTGTAGAAGTTTAACTTTTTCTAATAAAACTGGCTCCATGAGCTCAATAACTGAGTGCTGATGTTACGACGGAGTGTTGACCGTAAGCTTCCTCTTGAACTCAAATGCGTTGGAAAGGAAGAACATTACTATGTTCCCAAATCTTAGTCTTTTTAATTGAGCTTTTTTTCCGATCATATCGGCTTCGTGACAATAATCACAAACATTTGCTGTGAAATAATCGTGAATTATAAACCAATTGTTATATCTAAAATTTAATATGAAGTATTGAAATGCTGAAGCGACTTTGCTGAACGTATTATTACTCTGATGTGTTGCAGCTTTTTCCATTCACTTGAGCATTGCATCGTTTGAGACTCGTGCAGTTGACTGGCATAGTTATTCTCTTTTTTTTAATTTACTGCCCCTTTTTCCATCTAAAGAACGGAGCAGTGGTGTTAGAAGCCACCGTAACGCCGTGTGATTGTCTTGAGGATGGTTAAACCACGCCTTTAATATATAGTAATAATGGAAACATCATTTATAACAATGTTGCAATGCGAGATGACCAAATTAGACTTTTATCTTCAACGTTTTGTTTGAATTTTTACTCACAACTCACGATATGTTGGAAATCATGCCCCACACACCCTGCAACTGTGTAGATCAACAGAGTTTCTTTCGCTGTTTTTTCCTTGATTTTCCTTCCTCGATTCCAAAAACTCGTTGGATTCGATTCACACTTTGTCTTGCTAGCGTACCCTCTCATAGATGTCACTCCCCTTCAAGAATAATTTGTAACCAACTGCACCATAGTCTTCATTCTCGTCGAGTAAATACTGCGAAAAAATCTTATACTTGCTAGGTTGTACGCGTACATGTCAAACTTTTAATTCTCTTTGATTAGTGTGGTCTGAGCCAAATGTCCCGATAGATGCGGAAGAACTTCTATGAAAAATGATGCGTAACATGTCCATACTAGAATATATTTACCGAGTATGTTTGGTTTTATTTCCCTTTCTTTCATCTCTATTTCCACGAGAAGATATAATTTTTTTGGAAAGTCTATGATCTTTCAGTTCTTAACAACAAATCAATAACTTTCATGTAATCAGAAGCACGATACCCCCTTACATTATAAATTTCATGCACCCGCTGTAAATACTGGGTACTCACCACCCGACTTAGAGTTTTTTCGGGTAACTCATCTGTACCTAGTCTAACCAAATCATTAAATTTATAACTAACTTTATGGAGCTCCGACTGTCAGGCCGCTGACTAGTACTTAATTACACCGGTTTTGCCTCGAGGTTGTGATGTGGGAGAAAATTTTTGTCACCACGAGAAATAACCTGTTAAGATGGTAATCAAAGTGTGTTACAATGAATATTTCATTTTTGTATCGTGCATTGCACACTTCCTTTGAATTCAAGCCAGATGTGATTGACACTACTCTTACATATTGGTCATGTTGAAACTTTGCGAGTGATTAAACTGACCTGCAGTACGCGGTGTTTCTAATGTACATTGGAGGTGTGTAGTAGAACGATGTCAGTCTCACTCACAAGAAATCGTTGAACAATGAATCTAATGACTAAAACACGGTGTTATTCAGTCTCTGCATAAATGTTCATTTGTCTGGTAGAAGTTAAGTTCTGAAGGGTTTGTGCTCCGGCCCAGTTTTAAGTCTGAAAGGCTTTTTATTGTAGACATATTCCCGCTGAGAAGATCCTAATTGGACATTTAAAAACGGTGCATTCGTATGGCGGAAAGAGAGTTCCTTCCACGTTTTCTATACGCGGACAAAGGAAAAGATTTCACAGTTACAGACACCTTTTGAGCTTTTCGACGGCAGAAGATATTTTTAACAGGCAGATCTGGAAAAAAATATATCGTTCACATGATTAGCGTAGATGTTAATGTTTGTGTGAATAATTATTCGGAATAGCGTCAAAAAACGTTGAAGAGGAACAGATAATACAAGACTGAAATTCTATTGCAATTCAATGTCTTAAATTCTGAAATATACGTGAACGCCCACAACTTTGCTTATTCATACAACAATGGCAACTTCCACATTCCTCTTAAGATGTTTTTTATTCCTCGTCAAAATAGGCACCACAAGCTAGAAATCATCAGTCGAATTCAAAGTTTACTGCTGTTTCATACTGAAAAATCATGTCGCTCACTATAGTACGTGAAGGTAGAAATTCGGTGAATTGATTTCCGAGTAAATTTTTTTCCTCAAGACTTCCAGGAAGATTTCCTACTTCATCAATACAACAGCGAGTCTTGAGCATCACACTCATCCGGGGGCAAAAGTTTGAAGACAATGGTGCACACTTGGAGTTTTTTTCATTCGGTGTGTTTTCTACGTACGCTAAGCTGCCTTATCTGACTAGAAAGTGTTCCCTTTTAGACTTCAAAGTTACCAAAAATTGGCATATTAGACGACTTATCTTATAGTTAAACGACATATTTCACAGCCGCCAAAAATTCGAGTATTACGATACTTTTTTAAAATTTTGTACGCTCTGACGCAATCTTTTTCAACAATGAAAACGAAATTGCTCTATCTGTTCAGGAACTTCTCCCCTTTGGACCTCAGGATTAACGAAAATTAGTCAAAAAGCCAAAATCCGAACATCAATATCTCATCGAAAACGTTTCTCACATTTCGTGAATACTTTTATACGCACGAACTAAGTCCAATACCACACTCCAAACAGTGACGTCGTGATGTATATGTGAATTACATCAAATTGTGTTTTTAAAATCTTTAGGGCTACTTCCCTAATATTTCGAAATGAGTTGACGGCAAAAGCTAATCTGAAATAAACTTTCCTACAAGTTTTATAGTTTTGCACGATGCATCAAAGTTTCAACCTCCAACCCTCTAATATTCCTTTTCTTGCAAAAACTACAAGTGTTCTTGAAGATCACACGTGTTATAAGTTCTTTCCCTAATTTCTAATCAATGTTGATTCATGAGAAACTCTTTTACCAAAATTTTCCAAACCTTTTAGAACGAAACGACGATTAAAATACAACACGTTTGTAGATCCTTTCTATCAAAAAATTTTAAATATATGGAGCGATTTCTTCAATTCAAGTAAATTCTGCAGGTGCATTTGCACCGATATTCAGTTACTCTACGAAACTCTGACAAAAAAAAGAACTTGACTTGAAACGTAGCATAACGCAAATGTGTGTATGTGAGTTCGTCATGTTAAATGTCATGTGTGTTCGTCATGGTAAAGGTGTTATGGTCAAGAGTCTCAAGAACTTTTGCTTGCAAGATTAGTGTTTTTACCAACTACTCCATAGACCTAGAAGGTGAGTTGTAAATTCTGGCTCTTAACCTAAGGACTTTTTAACTTAACCTTATTTTACGGAGACCGAAGTTTCTGAGACTTACTACTCTTACGTAACCAGTACACTGTTAAATGATCAAGATGTTAGTTTCAGCAGTTAGGTTGAATATCCAATATTTTTTGTTGAAATGGTGAGTTGAATTGATTAAATGGGCAGTTCTTGTTAACCTGAGAGATTTGCACTTGTTAAAATATGGTCAAACTCGACTGTAACTTTGTGACAATATGATCGAGTGAGTCAACAGTAATTAATAATTGTGTAAAACTGTGTTTCCAAACCCGAGTACTCTTTCTTTTTGATCGGTTTTCCTATGATGAATTAGGCAAAATCATTTACTACTCCATGTCCACCAGTGGGTTTTTCGAACAGATTGGCATAGCCACCAATATTGATGAGGGAAAATTTAAATTTGTGATGTTTTTCAACATAGAAATGAAATATAAATGTAAGTATTAATGTAAGCCCCAATTAGTTTTCTGCAAAGGATTTTAGTCGTTTTTCTTCACAACGGGTCTTCCTAAAGAAAAGTGCGAAGAAAATTTGAAAATTTTTACATAACATACAAGAGTGGAATTTAAAATCTGGCAGAGGTATAACATTTTGACCTTCATTTCGGAACCAATTTTCATAGTTCTATAATTCCTACCATTACTTACAGCTACTCAAGTCTAGGCCTCAACACACTTTTGTGAACTTCATTTAAAGATCTCAGTTGTGTCTTGTCATCAGGGGAGCAAATCTGTGCGTTTGGTTTTTTCAATTTTTTTTAAACGAGCCTCGTACGTTCACTGCCAAAACCGTCAAATTGCGGTCTCTGATATATTTTTCTGAA
This sequence comes from Platorchestia sp. MABIK, assembly GCA_014220935.1. Classification (NCBI taxonomy): domain Eukaryota; kingdom Metazoa; phylum Arthropoda; class Malacostraca; order Amphipoda; family Talitridae; genus Platorchestia; species Platorchestia sp. MABIK. The sequence goes on along the minus strand of JACJUY010004209.1, from coordinate 57,371 downwards.
AGTAAGATTGAAAGTAGATAAGATTAAAAAACTACTTTACTGCTCGAAAAAAAATATCTCTCTTATTAAGAAGTGTGAAAATGTAATAGCACGATGATTTTCTACCTCGTGTGCATAAATATCTTTTAAAAAAGATGTTAAAATAATTTAAATGCTGTTCATTCCCACCGATACGTAAATGAACAATTTACCTAGAGGTAAATCGGCAATCACCTTTTTAAAATAATACATACAATCAGTCAGATGTAAGAATTGTATTCTGAATAGAGAATGTGCTGCCAGTTTTGCTCTTCGTCTGAGAAGTAAGTTCATTAAATGCTCTTTCTCCGTCACTTTTGTTATCGCAAGCTTTTTCTAAGGTTTCGATCAAACCGTTCAGTCGCCTAAATAAGATGTTCAGGCTTTATTTCGAATAAGTTTGCTATTATTTAAGAATCTCAATGTTATTTTTTCCAACTTTCCGATTTTTCAATAAATCATACAAAAATTGGTGAAACTTATGTCTCGCAACTTATTAAATCGATTAAAGTTGAACTTTTGGTAAGCAAGCAAGTTGATACGGATTAACAAGCAAGCAAGTTGATACGGATTAACAAGCAAGCAAGTTGACACGGAGAAATACGAAAAGCCCACAAATTTTTTTATTTTTATTGAAGTCTTTCTTTAACGATACAAAATTTCTGAATCTATTTCCGTCAATGACGAAACTCTACCCACAAATAATAGAACATAATCTAGTCATCAACGGGTCGGTCTCCACAATCCACATCACTGGCAGGCGCACAGCTACTGAGGGTTTCGTCGTAGAGGGTGCCGGGGCCACAAACGAGAGAGATGGCAACACCTTCCGAACACTCGCAGAACTTGCCGCAGTCACTGGGGTCGGCGAGGATGACTGGTGCTGAGAAATTAGGGAAAACAGACTCAATATAGTATTGTTGATTGGCTGTAAAATTATAAACTTGACTTGACGTCGTAAGTTATTATTACCTATACCTGAATTTTATGATGTGAATTTTACTAACTCATCGAGATGAAAACCGGTATAAAGTCACCATGAAGAGGATATGAACGTTACGTTAGTGCCTCAGAGTAGCTCTTATAAGCATTGGAGAAATATCCCTCATGTATTGATAGAATCAGCAGCTGTGCAATCTTTCAATGTGCGTTTCAGCCATGGCATCATTTCTGTTCTTGAACAATTCGTTTATTCTGAGTAATATATCAAGAAGATTATTATTCGATGCTATTACAATGGAAACGTTTAAATACAGCTACTGGTGAGCACGAGGGCCTGAAGAAGTTCAGGAACTCCTACAATGTCCTATTAAATCGCTTTTCTGATCTACACAATTATGTTTAGCTTAGGACACTTAACCTATCGCACTTGACCTCGTCTTCCTTTGAATAATCCATCTAGTAATAATTTTTTCCCATTTATCTAGCGCAGTTGTTACGCTGAAAAATACTGTTTAAAAAATCGCTAGCAAATTCGACACACTTATGCACAATTCCTGCAGTAGCTTTTGACGAAATTCGGCAGTGAATTGGTTCCATTAAGAGGACTACGAACAAGGAGTACAGCGACAAGTACAAGACCAGCAGAACTCACTATTTGATGCAAAATTTTTGGAACCATGTACCTGAGCCAACTAATATGCAAAAACGCGTTAACATGTGATGCGTTCATTGCAGTTGGATCAATTTAAAAATTCAATGTCGAACTGGCTGTTTCATTACAGTTGGATCGACACAAAAATGCCGGTGATAAATTAGGGCGTTCATTACACTTGCAGCGATATCGGGATATAAGGTAGCAAGTGACTCATGCTCACTTTCACCATCAACTTCAGGGCACTCGGCGGATATTTCTGCATCGCATGTTTCTGGAAAAGGGGAAGTTGTTTCAGCTGCTACAGCTGTGGTAGGACCGCATGTCACAGCGGCTTGAGCCGACACACCCAGGACGGCCGAGCCCAACATCACAAGTACGCACAAAGCAGCTCTCTGTGAAGGCAAGTGACACGTTCAAGACACTATTTCAATTGCTCAGTTTCTGATTTGTATGAATTGGAGTTTTGACATTATATGATCTACCTGTGCGCCAACGCAATCGGAAATACTACACTTAAAATTACTTCGCGTGTCATTGTAAGAAGGAAGCTTCAGTTTTCGCAGTCTTGAAGTGTAAGCCTCGTTAAAATTATTTATGTTTTGACATCCGATTAGAGAGGTTGATATAATGGTTAAACTGCTTTACAGTGTTTATCGATGAATTATGCAGGAAACAATACTGGTTACTTGCCATGAATTAGAAGTTTGTTTTCTCAAAACCATGTACTAAATTGAATCAAAGGTTGAATTTTTCAAGCTGATTACTTCCGATTTCATTAACATAAAAGGCCGCTTGGATAATTAGCAAAGATTTCACTTTTACCTACCAAATAGATGAGTCATCCCGCTTGTTAAGGAATCCTTGCTCTGAAATTTATTAAATCTCAGTTCTGGACATCTTTGTCAACAATACCTGTAGGGTATTTTGTGATTTATTTAAAATCTAAAATAGGTGATAAAATAACCCGAGTATTATGAAGAGCGATAATAACCATGCATTACTTTTTAATTTCAGTAACTTAGATATACATGAAAAACATGTCGGAACATATTCCTATGCTGAAGAGTTGCACTTAAATTTTTCAGTTTCAAAAATGTAATTTTAGAATGACCTCCACAACGATCAAAGCAACCAAAAAACGATGGATTTAGGTGCTTTGTTCAAAACTGCTCATAAGAACGCAACACTATCTACTATTTACTGCAATCTCTAAAATGAAGTAAAGGAAATTAGTGAATTTTCATTTCCATTTCCGACAACCAGCGCTCCGGCGTACAAACAATTTAAGAAATTGGTGCTGCCCATTTCTAATTGTGAAGTTCCTATTTTCGTCTTATTGTGGTATCAATCTTTTCTCTTCTGCTGATAATTAAAAAAAAGCGAACCACAATTAAGATGACTTTTCTACAAGCAGATTATGATAAGAAACGTAAATATTCTATTTAATACGAAGAGATTGCAAATATCTTCTTGTGAAGCAAACTCCCGACTCGTAGGTTTCTACTGCAGAAAATATTTTTAACAGTGATGTCTTTGTGCGCCGCACATCTTGTCTGTATTTGGATGCCCCTATATAAGCCGCACTTGCCGAGGCTTAGGCGCTCATTCGTTCATCTTCTTGTACTCTGCTAACACCTGTCTCAATAAACTCCGTCCAACGCCAATTGTGTTTCCTGCCCCGTATATTGGTGGCCAGATAGGTTTGAGCTGAACTCACGCTCGCGGAATCGTGTCATATTTATTGAGTGGATTCCACGTGTCCAAGCATTGACTATTTTGTAATTGTATAAACATCTTGATGTGTCACGGGGCAAACAACCAAGTGTGGCAACCCCAAGAAACACAATTGGCGTTGGACGGAGTTTATTGAGACAGGTGTTAGCAGAGTACAAGAAGATGAACGAATGAGCGCCTAAGCCTCGGCAAGTGCGGCTTATATAGGGGCATCCAAATACAGACAAGATGTGCGGCGCACATCTTCCTAATGAGCTTCAGAATTACCCTCACGGTTGCATAAACTTAAGATACGAAAGCTTATAATAAATAGTACTCTAATACTATACCTAATAACATGGAAATACGTTAACTGAAAACTTTTGTGAGTGTCGGAAGTTGTACCGATATAAGATTGGTCGTTATCAGCTCAAAACATGTTAATTCAGAACAAAGAAATTTTCTCTTAACAATTATTTCTTGGTTAATTATTTTCGGAGACCTTGCGTAAAATGCTTAGGTTATGGATATGAATTTCTAAGGAGTTGAAAACAGAATATTTAGAAGGTAGAAGAATTCTCATTATTGCTTATAAAAAACGGGTCAAATTCAATTTTCAGTCAAAATTTAATTTTTGAAATCTCGTTGACAGTATTTTTAAATAATTAGCCCTTAACTAGCCTAGAAAAATTCTATAGACCAAAGATAGCTAACGCAATGCTTTTCACTCTGCTCACCATTTTGTAGTTGATTTCCGGCAAGTCGAATCTAAAATGTCAACGTGATCTCGGTAGCCTTTAGTCGCTTTTATATGATTCTGAGAGGCATATCAGCGCTGCATGTGGTATTTCCCAAGGTCCGTCCTGATTCCCACGGATGTTAACAATTCCAGGTAAACGATTCCCACGGACATTAACAATTCCATTAACATTAACAAACGATAACCACGGACATTAACGATTCCCACGGACATTAACAATTCCAGGTAAAACTTAATTTAGATTCTTAAGTGACCTCTGGAGATATGGGGAGTGTATGTAATTGAAAGAATTCCATTCTGTTTAAAGAATTAAGTTTTTCTTTCTCTGGCTGCGTTATTAAAGCTCATAATACTTATAACATCTTATTCTTGAGTGTGTTAAATTATTTTATGTTATTGCGCATAGCAATTTTCAAGCGTTAAGTATGTAAAGTAACCAGTATCTTATTATGCTTTGAACGTCAATGCCCACGTTTATTGCATGAAGCATGTTTTAGACCTGTCATTTGAATTGAGACTGTTACTCAATGCTATCCCCGAGCGATCTCGTCGAGTACCTTATATTTGTTATTCTGTCGTGGGCTGGTGGCTGGAAGAGATGGTTGTCAGTGTTGGGGAAGATAGAATTTAGGGGTACTAACACGTTTACAGCGTTAACTTAGGTGTTAATTGTTGATTTGGCTAGGTTGTAAGTAGCAGATTTAAGAAATTGACTTTACCGCTTCAATACAGTTTTATCCTTCCTATTAAAAGTATCAAAATGCAATTGCACGATAACATTTCACCTCGCACGATGCACGGTCATTTTATTAAAAAGGTCGCGAAGCCGATGAAATATTAATTTATACCGGTGAGTGAATGAGCAATTTACCGAATTGTACACACGTGGCCTAGTATGTGGTGAACGAGTTAAAAAGAGGGAGGTTGTCGGTCCATGGATCCTGGTTTCTTCGTGAATTACTTTTTTTATCTTTAGTGAGCGAAACATTGCTCCCTATAGTCATCGCGCTGTCCTTCTGCCCGGGGATTGGTGAACTCCCATTTGAATCTGTGTGTTATAACTTTCTTTGTGATAGTTTAAGTTCTTTAATGAACGTGAACATTATTTCCCTTTCAAGTCAAACACTGGCTACAATTTAATTTGTCGTCCGTTTGTAGATTTCACTTGCTCCAAACCCTTTAGTTTAGCAGAGCTCGTCATGTGTAACTTTAGCACCTTACCCTATAGCAAGAACTGTCCTGTGATCTTTTAGAAATTTATTGTTTTTATTCAAATTTTCCTATTATTTTGTTACTGTTTCTCCTACATGCGTTCATGTTCGTTGCTTATTCTACAGAACGCAAACTTTTAGCAAGATCAATAATTTACTCAAAGCATAGGTAATTCGCTCATGTGGCCTAGTAAACTAATGGCTAAAATTTATGCCTTGACAGAGATGCGCTGGAGAGACAAGGGTAAGGTGTTGGAAGAGGAACGTATGCTGAGGCTGGCAAAGAATAATGCCGGGAAAATATGAACGTTTACCGAGGATGATATTTTAGGGTTTAAGAATTAAGAGTAACTGCTCAAACATTGTTTCAAGAATAGAGCGAACAACTCGGGAGCAATAGAACCTCGTTTCCCGAGATGTGCAAAAAGGTAAACAGCAGCCAATTTTGAAGTAATTTGAGGCTTCCTCTTTTACAACAGTGCGCACTGCAGCGTCCTCCGTAGTTACTTTATTTATTCAATGCCGTTAAAAACTTTCTCGGTGACCAAAGATCTTAGCGAAAGGTTAGGTTTAAAAGCGATGATCCATTAACAAACAATGGGCGTCGACGGCCATCAGCAAGAAACTCCGGTAGAACAGCTTAGTTTCGTTACGCTGCAGAACGAGACTGCTTTAGCTAAGAGAAATAAGTTTAGAGGAAATAAACCCATTTTTTTAAGGGCTACACTCTGCATAAGCATAGATAGCTCTAATTTTATTAGTAAACTCGAATGCGTCAAGTAATAAAGTTAAAATAGGCAATTTAAAGGTTAACGCAGGTCTGGTAGAGGCTCAAACATGCTTAATCAATACTATTATATGAGCCGCGTCCGTCCGCTTGTCTGTCTCTCTGTCCGTTCGTCACACCTACCACCCGAGAGTGTGTTGATGAGCGTATCTGTGATACAAGCTTTATTAAATCCACAAAAATTTTTGGTGTATTAACCCATCAAATTCGGAGTCAGAATCAATATCACATCCAATGTTAGGTTAGGTTGCATAGAATGCCAGAATTTGAGAGTTAGGAAAGTAAGGAAGCCATAGAAAAGTATGGGAAATAATGGGAAAGCCTTGTTGATGCTCATTTGGTCTGTCGCTCTGTCACGTTGCCTAGGATGCCTAATGACTATTTTTGATATGAGTTTCACCAGTGCACAGGATTAAGAATTTTTTAATCGCGGGTGCTGTTGGGTTGGATGTATTTGTTTTTAATCCACATCCGCAATATTTTTTGTAGGAAAATATCGATTCCCGTCATTTTTTCCGGGTCGTGTACACTAGAGGGTACACATGTACAAGGACAGACACGACTATTAATTAAAAGAGCCGCGTCCTTCCCTCCGTCTGTCTGTCCTTGTCTCACACCCTTCTAATCGATAGCTTTGATAGCCACAAGGATAAAGCTTAAGAAATACAAGAAATCATTCTGTTGCATTTCCTTGAAATTTTCCTCGTTCTTAAATTTCGGACACCATATATAATAAAACGCCAGGTGTCTCCATAAATTTACATATAAAAAATTTTTTCCTAATTTTTCTTGTTATTACAATGGGGATCTCATTGAACACATTAAATTGGTTGGTGCGTCTCTCTGTAAAGAGACCCATTCACGACACATGCCGCCAACCCCAACTCAAGTACAGACAAGGTTGGAGCTGCGACTTGCACAAACCTGCCTCTCCACTCACGGTGCAAGCCCAACCTCTCAGTTGCGCTGCAATTCTGGATGTAAGATCTCGACTTGTACGATCTACTGGACATCCCTGTTTGTTTAAATGCTGTCAGAAAGTGCAAAAATAGTCGAAGTGGTGCAAGCCTTGCGTCATGAAGAGGAACGCGGTTCCTCATAATCAATTATTTGGGGAACTCAGATTAGAGCCCAAAGATTACAGGAATTATTTGCAGATGAATCACTCAATTTATTTGGAGCTTCTTTCTTTTGTAGCACCACACATAAAAAGACAGGATACCGTGATGAGAAAAACCATTTCACCCAATGAACGCCCTTTTCACTACGTCCTCCCTCATGGCGTCGGGTTTTACCTCTTTGTATTTATTCGCTAACACTTCATACGCTGTTTTTTTAAATTTTTTTTTTTAATACTGCGCTCTTTTAATTTGCCAGAGGCGCGGGTAGCTTTGATAAACCTCCGTAATTCTTTGAGGGACGCTTTAGACTCCATTTTGCTGATAAATGTTGGTAAAGAAGAGACCGTTACCTCACAAGTATAGCTATAGCGCGCAAATTATAGTGGTTGCCATTTTTTCCTGACAATATGCTGGTTAACACTTTTCCTTTCAAAATCTGAAATGCCTCAAAAGTGACAAAAAGGAATTGTAGCTAGTTATATTTAAGCAGTATTATTCAACCAGAATGGAAGCGCGAAACACGCGCAAAATGACGAGTTGGGCATCCCGAGCCCACTCGCGGGTCAGTCGGCAGCACAAAACGTAAGCTCCGCCCACAAAATAGGAAAATCTGATCAGCTCCAACTCCAACTCATGCCTGAAATTTAGCTTTAGTTGGAGCATGAGCGTACCCACTCACGACGCAAATTGGCATGAGTTGGGGTTGGCGCACGGTATACATAAGATTATGTATACCGTGGGTTGGCGGCATGTGTCGTGAATGGGCCCCTTTTAAGGAGCGCACAAGGATGTTTAATGACCGTATCTGTGATACGAGTTTCACCAGTGCGCAAGTACAAGAATATTTTAATCACGGGTACTTGAGGAAGGATATATCAGTTTAGCATCCACATCTGAAAAATTTTTCGAAGGATAATATTGAATCCCATCATTTTTGACTGGTCGTCTGCACGAGTTAAAGTTAAATTTCCACACAAAAAAACGAAAAGAAAATTGCAGCTGCTAAACAGAAAACGAAGAACAGAAAGTACCAGTCTCTACAGCTTCAAATTCTTCCTGTTCACTAAGTCAGACTATCAAAAGAAAGCTTCTTCCTCAAAGCCGCTATCAGAAGGACTGAAGATTTCCAACAGAAAACGAACATTTAACGAAAAATAGGGAAGTCTTCAGAGAATGACGAAAAGCCGAGTGCTACAAAGATGGAAATTACCACCGAAGACGAAAACGTTCACATACTGAAGAGGGAAGAGTTTCCTAGTAACACAAGAAATAGAGAATAAAAATCAAATTTGTGCGGAAAAACACAATTCAGAAATGCATCATTGGTATTTTAGATGCCTCGCAGAAAGAGCTCGTCTACACTTGCCTTCTTTTGCTTCTTTACGGATTACTGATCAGGCGGTCAGTAATCCGTCTCATAAATTAATCTGTGATTTTCTGCGCTTATGACCTGCAGAGACCAAACCCAACATCACCATTTTACCGAAGCCTCACAGTTAATTTTGGCTGAGCGTACATTGCATGATATCTGTAGATAAAGTTCCAGTGACGCGGGTGTTCTGCCGCTTGTGTTAGTTAGTATGTGTGCGTGTCTGCCAGATGAAAATGTATTCTATTTTCAATACGAACTGGTGGTTTAAATGTGAAAATCTTTATATAGGTGTAGAAGTTTAACTTTTTCTAATAAAACTGGCTCCATGAGCTCAATAACTTGAGTGCTGATGTTGTTACGACGGAGTGTTGACCGTACGCTTCCTCTTGAACTCTAATGCGGTGAAAGGGAAGAACATTGCTACGTTCCCTTACCCCTGTGTTTTTAATTTAAATTTTTTTCGATGAAATCGGCATCGTGACAATAGCCACAAATATTTGCTGTGAATTTAATTCAACGGTGAGTCGTGAGAATCAGACTCATCCAGAAGCAAAAGTTTGAAGATTAAGATGCACACTTATAGTTCGTTCACTCCGACGTGTTTTTATGTACTACCCTATCTATCGAGAAAGGGTTCTCTTTTAGACCAAAAAATTAACACAGATCAGCTTATTAAACGACATATTTTAAAATTTAACGACAGATTTCATATCGGCCAAAAATTTGAGAGTAACGTTTTTTTTAATTTTGTAAACTCGCAACCTTTTCGAGACTGTGGACGATATTGTTCTATCAGTCCTGCAAGTGTTTCCTATAGAACTCAGGTATAACGAAAATTGGTCAAAATGTAAAAATAACGCACACTAGGACCTCATCGAAAACGTCTCTTACATTTCCTGAATACTTTTAAACTCACAAACTAAATCCAATATTACACTCCATGCAGACAGTGATATCGTGATGTGTATGTATCGTGATGTGTATCAGACACGCTTCAAACAGTGTTTATGAATTCCTGTACAGACACTTGCCTAATATTTCGACATGAGTTTAGGGTAAAAAGTTAATCTGAAATAAACTTTCCTATAAGTTCTATTTTTTTGCATCATGTGTCAAAGTTTCAACCTCCAACACTCTATTGTCCCTTTTCTTCCAAAAAATACAAGTGTCCTTTAACTGACGTTATTATTTCTTTCCCGAATTTCTTATCAACGAACATTAGAGAATTTTTAATCATGAGAAACTCTTTGACCAAAATTTTCCAAATCTATTTAAGCGAAACGACTAGGTATGAAAAACAACACGTTTACAGATCCTTTCTATCAAAGAATTCTCAATACATGGAGCGATTTATTTCGGTTTCAAGTGAATTCCGCAGGTACATTTGCTCCAAAGTTTAGTGTATTCTTTGATACTCGGACAATAAAGGACTTGATTTGAAACATAGCATAACGCACGTGTGTGTTCGTCATGTTCACAAAGGTGTCATCGCCAGGAGTCCCAAGAACTTTTGCCTACTAGATCAGCGTCTTTAACTACTGCTCCGTAGACCTCAAAGGTGAGTTGTAAATTCTGGCTCTTAACCAAAACCTATTTTAACCTAACCATATTTCTTGTAGAACGAAATTTCCAAAGGTTTTCTACCTGTGCGTTACCAGTGCATTGCTAACTAATCAAGATGTTAGTTTCAGCAGTTAGGTTGGCTATACAATGTTCAGTGTTGAAATAGTAAGTTAAATTGATTTAATTTACAATTTTGTAAAACTGTGAGTGTTGTAGTTGTTCGAAGATGGTCAAACTCGCCTGTAACTCGGTGGCAATTTGATGCAATGAGTTTACAGTAATTTATATGTGTAAATATCAACAATGTTTCCTAACACAAATGCTTTTTTCGTTTCGATCCGTTTTCCTATGGTAAACTGATTTCACACTTGACAATTCGGCCCAAATAGGTTACTAGATGTATGAAGGATACAAAATAGGAAATGATGAAGAACATTTCTGGGTAAAATTAGTTACTACTCCAGGTCACCCGTGGATTTTTGAAGCAAATTGGCATGTCTAGCAGAAATGATGGTGAAAAATTAAAATTTGTTACTTTTCTCAGCATGGGAATGAAAAAAATTAGTGAAAAATGTGAAGTATTGGGGAAAACCCCAATTAATTTTCTGCCAAGGATTTCAATTATTTTTCTTCTGAACGAGTCTTATCATTCAAAAGTGTAAAGGAAATTTTAAATTCTCTACATTACGTGCGGTAGTGAAATTTACTACCTAGTAGAGGTTCAACATTTAGCCCTTCATCTCGATATCAATTTCCGGAGTTCTATCATTCCCACCACCGCCAACAGCGACTCAAGTCCACGCTTGAACGCATTTTTGTGGACTTAATTCAGTGATCTCAATTGTGCCGTGTTATTAGGAGAGTTAATTTGTGCGCACGGATTCTCAATTTTTAAATATATACTTACCATCAGTCAGATATAGGATTTGCACTCTGAATATATCATGTTCTGCCATTTTTGTTCTTCCTCTGTGAGGTAACCTTTCTTGTGGGCGATTTTTTACCAGGAGCATTGACTGTACCTTCTCCGTTAGTCTTGCTATCGCAAGCGTTTTCTAAGGTCTCGATCAAACTGCTGAGTCACCTAATGTATGTTGTCAGGCTTCGTTTCATTAGAGCAGAGAATTTTCTACGAATCTAAATTTTCGTCTTTACAAACTTCCCAATTTTTCGACAAATTCTGCAAGAATTTGGGGCAACCTATTAAATCGATTAAAGTTTTCCTTTTGCCTCGTGACTGCAAATAAGTCGATACTGGGAAATACGAAAAGCCCACAAATATTGGTATTTTTAATTAAGTTTTTCTTTAACAATACCAGATACCTAAAATTTGTGAATCAATTTCCATTAACGTTGAAACTCTACCCACAAATATTAGAACATAATCTAGTCATCAACGGGTCGGTCTCCGCAATCCACATCACTGGCAGTCGCACAGCTACCGAGGTCTTCGTCGTAGAGGGTGCCGGGGCTACAAACGAGCGAGATGGCAACACCGTTCGAACACTCGCAGAACTTGCCGCAGTCACTGGGGTCGGGGAGGATGACTGGTACTGAGAAATTAAAGAAAATAAGTGTTTCATGGGGCCCGATAAATTACAAAATTAATTTAACATCTAAAGTTATTAGCACATAGATCTGAATTTTATGAGGTGAATTTGACGAACTCGTCGAGATGGAGACCCTCATAGAGTCGCCATGAAGAGGAAATGGACGTTACATTAGAGCATCAGAGTTGTTCCTTAGAGCGTTCGAGAAGTATCCCTCAAGCACTGATAGAATCAGCAACTGTGCAATCTTTCAACTTGTGTTTCAGCCGTGGCATCATTTCTGTTCTTGAACAATCTGAACAATTTATTCCGAGTAATCTATCAAGAAGATTATTATTAAAGACAATGACAATGGAAGCATTTGAGTATACCTACTTGTGAACCTTAGGGCCTGAAGAAGTTCAGTAACTCCTACAGAGTCCTGTCAATACCCTTTTCTGAGCTATACAATTATGTCTAGCCCACTACACTCGACTACTTGCACCTGACCTTGTCTTCCTCAAATAATTCATCTAGCAATTATTTTTCCCACTTTCCTAGCGCAGTTCACACGCTGAAAAATACAAATTAAAAATGTCACTGAAAAATTCGACAAAATTCTGCACACATTCTCTGTCACAGCTTTCGAAAACCCGTTGTAAACGGGTTCCATTAAGAGAACTACGGGCTGGAAATATAGCGGCAAGTATTAGACTGACATGACTCACCATCTGATGTAAATTTTTGGAGCCATGTACCTGAACCTGCTAATATAAGTCCCGTGTTAACATGTGGTGCCTTCATTACAGTTGGATCAATTTGAATATTCCATGGCAAACAGGCTGTTACATTAAAGTCGGATCGACATGATAATGCAGTTGATAAATTGACGCGTTCATTACACCTGCATCGACATCAGGATTAGGGTGGCAAGTGACTCATCCTCACCTTCACCATCAATGGCAGGGCACTCATCGGATATTTCTGCACCGCATGAAGCAGGAGGAGTCGGAGTAGTTTCTCCTGATGCAGCTGTGGTAGGAATGACTGTCTCTTCTGTCGGAGTTTGGCCGGCACTCAGGCCGGCCAAGCCCAACATCACCAGCACGCACAAAGCAGCTTTCTGGGAAGACACGTGACGCGTTGAAGACACTATTTCAATTGCTGAGTTTCTGAATTTTAGGATTTAGAATTTTGACATTAGGCGATCCACCTGTGCGCCAACGGTTAAGAGCGCGCCCTTCACGGGAAGATGTCGGTAGTTCGAATCCCGGCAGTGCCGCCCGGGGATTCTCCCCGTTGGGAAAATGGAGAACTCGGCCATAATTCCCCACTCTACCACTCTAACTAGGTGTCTGAAATGGGTACCAGCTTGACCGGAGGTAATCGTCATTGCGTCCTAGTGTTACTTATCAGGTATTTGAAAAACCAAAATACGAGATGATAGATATCAGGCTTGATTGGAATAAAACATCATTTTTATCGAAAATACTAAAATTAAAATTACGTCGCGCTTCATTATCAGAAGGAAGCTCTAATTTTTGCGGCCCAACAGCGTTAAAAAGGATTTGTGTCTCGACACTTAGTCAATTGAACCGGTTAATATAATGTATAAGCTGTATTACAGTTGTTTTCGATGAATCACACAGGAAAAAATACTGGTTACTTATTATTGGGAGGACTCCGTGCATTTTTCAAAAATTTCAATTTATGCTCGTTAGTCAACCCTTGTCCTAATCGCGTTTAAAGTCAGAGTGTTTACTCGTGTAGATCGATGTGAGCTAGTGTGTCATAGATTTACGCATCAACGACTTTGCACAGTAAAAGGTTGCGCGCAAAAAACAATAGATCAGCGAGTAAATGTCAAAGAGCTGATCAGACAACTCAAGCTCAGTCTCTAAAACGCTCAGTTCGGCTCAACATTCAAAAATTTCTTACAATAATTGAGTTTAAAATTCCATTGGTTACTTCGTATCACCAGTAACATGATAGGAGCTGAGCGAAAACGGCAAGCGACTGTCACGATTTTGATGCTCGTCATTTCAAAACCAGGTCCTTAATGAAACAAGTGGTTGTATTTTTCAAGTTAATTAATTTAGATTTCATTTACATAAGTGGCTGCTTAGATAGTGAACCAAGATTTACTTTTACCCACCAAATAGTTAGATTAGTCATCACACTTTGTGAACAGTGCATTGCTCTAGAATTTGTAAAAACTCAGTTCTGGAGTTTTTTATCAACAAGGTAGAGTAACTTTCTGATTTTACAAAATCTAAAGGTAAAATATAGCTCGGGTGGTACAAAGAGCGATAATAACCTTGCATTACTTTTTGCCTTCAGTTTCATATTTCTACATGAAAAACTTGTCGAGGTAGATTCTTATGCTAAAAAGTTGAAGTTAATTTTTCAATTTTTATGCATTTGAAAAGACAATCTTATACTGACCTTTACGACGATCAAAGCAACCAAAAAACTGCAAAATCTGGAAATTTTCTATAGCTTTGTTCAAAAGTGTTCATGAGAGCGCAATAATACCTACTATTGACTGGAATCTCCAGGGTAAAGAAAAGAAAATTAGTGAAATTTCAAAACCATTTCAGACAACCTGCGCCCTGGCGTACAAACAACTTCAAAAATTAGTCTTGCGTATTTTTGATTGCAAAATTCCCACTTTCATCTTGTGAAATCAATCTTTTCTCTTATACTGACAATTAAGACAAGAGAACCGCAATGAAGACGCTTTTCTATAAACAGATTATGTTTAGAAACGTAAATGTTCATATTAATAAGAGATTGCAACTATCTTATTTGTGAAGCAAGCATCCGACACAAAATCATACTCCAGGAATTTTTCTTAATCGTGAAATCTTCCCAATGAGTGTCAGAATTACACGCTCGGTTGTGAAAACTTAATTCACGAAAGCTCGTAATAAATAGTACTGAAATTCTAAAACGAACAAATGACATGGAAATGAGTTAACTGATGGCTTTTATAAGTGTCGCAAGCATACGAATATAACATTGGTCGTTGTAGGATCAAACCAAACTAATTTATGACGACTAAATTATCTCTAAACAAAAATTTCTCGTTTTATTAGTTTTGAAGACCTTACGGAAAATGCCGAGGTTGTGGACATGAATTTCTAAGGAGCTGAAAACATAATTTTCAAAAGATAAACGAGTTATTTATTCTTGCAAAGAGCAGTCTAAATGTATTATATTTCAGTAAAAATTAAACTTTTCAAATCTCGATGATAATTTTCTTAAATTATCAGCCCTCTACTCGCCTAGAAAAATTCAATAGACTAATGATAGCAAATGCAATGCACTTCACTCTGCTCACCATTTTGTTGTTGATTTTTTGCAAGTCGAATCTATAACGTCAATGTGATCCCAGCCTTGTCGCTTTTATATGATACCGAGAGGCATATCAGCGCTGCATGTGTACTTCCCAAGGTGCATTCTGATTCCCACGGACATTAACAATTGCAGGTAAAACTTAATTTTTATTTTCAAGTGGCCTCTAGAAATATGGGGGGTGGATGTAATCGAAAGAATATCCATTCTGTTTAAAGAATTCAGTTCTTCTACTCTGGCTGCGCTGCTAATGCTCATAATGTCATACAGCATCATATTCATAAATGGGTTAAATCATTCTAATTTTTATGCGCTTGGCAATTTTCGATCGTTAAGTATCTAAATATAACTAGTATCATATTATTCTTTGAACTTTGATGCCCTCCTTTGTTGCATGAAGCCTGTCTTAGATTTGTCATTTTTTTTGAGATAGTTACAAGATGCTATCCCCGAGCCATCTCGTCGAGCAGCCTTTATGATGTTGTGGGCTGGTGGCTAGAAGAGATGGCTGGGATAGACAGAATTTAAGGGTAATAAAAAAAGGGAGGTGGTCGGTAGTGGATCATGGGTTCTTCGTGAATGACTTTATTACATGTTTAATAAGTGAAACATTGCTCCCTATAGTCATTGCGCTGTCCTTCTGCCCGTGGATTGGTGAACTTCCATTTGAACCCGTGTGTTGTAACTTTTTTATGTGATAGTTTTAATTTTTTAATGAACGGATACATTATGTCCCTTTCAAGTCAAACAATGACTACAATTTACGTCTTTGTCCATTTGTAGGTTGCGCCTGTTCCAAAATCTTTAGTTTAGCAAAGCTCGCTGTGTGTCACTTGAACACCTTGCCCTAGCAACGAGTATCATGTGATAATTTAGAACTTTATCATTTTTCTATTCTGAACGCCAAATTACTTCGTTTCTGTTTCTCCTATATTCGTTACTTGTTCATTCTACATTATACAAACTTTTAGCAAGATTAATCATTTCGTTAACGAACAGTAATTCAAGAGTTTGACGCGCATGTGGCCTTATCAAACTAAGGGCTAAGATTTATGTCTTGACAGAGGTGTGCCGGGAGACATGAATAGGGTGTTGAGAAGAGGCTCAAAGCTCAGGCCGGCAAAGAATAGAGAAGGGAAAAATTGGATAGTTTCCTAAAGTGACAAAGAATAGAGAATGAAAGAAAGGGAAGTCTGCTGGGGATGACAAAATACTGAGGGCTTAAACGAGGGAAATTACCACTGAAGGCAAAAATGTTCATACACTGAAGAGGGAGGAGTTTCCTGGTAGCAGTAAATAGGGAATAAAAAACAAATTTTCAGAGAAAACAATTCAGAAACGAAAAACAAGTTGGGAAAAAGTTCCCTCATATATGGTCAAAGTATTCGAGTTCGTTTAGGCTTGGCTCTCATTTTATCTTCCATGCTAAATCGCATAAAAAGGGGACGTGGCATTTCATTCAGTATCCTTATCGTCTTCCAGGACTTGGTGCTCCGATGGCTGAAGGTAAAGTAGGCTTACTTTTTGTTGAAATTTAATTGATTTCCTAAACAGATCCAAACTTTGCTTGAATGGCAGATTTATTACAAGAAAAATTCGAGAAATTTAACCATAAATATTTACTAGGAAAACGTTTTACAGCTCTGAAATCTGTTCCGTAAAAATTATACCACCCCTGAAATAAATGAACTAGCGGTAGTGAATGCATGAATTTAAAAATTTATCACTAAAAATTAAAATTGAGCTGGCTTAATACACAAATACTTCTTTATTGACTATTTTTAGCAGGTACGAGCTATCAACGTTATTCATGTTTGGTTTTCATCAAAAAGTTCATAAAAACTGTAAAATACAGTGGTCCTTCGGTAGTGAAGTAGAACCTAAAATTTTAAATCAGTAGTAGATGTAAGAAAACTGCATTTTCCAGTATTATTCAGTACTGCTGAATGAGATGAGTGAGCTAGTTAAGTACCAGTGTGAAGGCACTAAGTACTAGAGTGCTTCGCCACTCGGATACCAGAAAATCCTCAGGTTATGCTCACGTACTACGATGTGTACTGCGTACCAATATAATTATGAGCCACAGAGGGCTCGCAGCTCAATCGGTACTTATAGCTTTACCTCTTCTGTACCTATACTTTTAGCGGTAAGTGAAGAAATCTCAGAACGATCTACGAGAAGGAAACTTAACTGAAAACTGTTAATATTTTACGAGCAGCAATGTTGTTTCGTTATAGAACTCCTTGGAAGGTACTCCAAAATGCACAAATTAGCCATATAAGTGATAAATGGTGGAGCCAGACAGCGAAATAATTTCCATGTAAACAGAAGAGGTTTTTGTTCAGTTTCATACCCTTTTTTTTTTTGTTCAATTCTGTCCTTTCTTAACTACACATTACTTTCCTCTTAAACTTTGATCTTGTTTCATTAACATCTTTCAACCTTGATGTTTCTGTGTGCAGAGTATGGGGACATGCATTGTGTATAAGTTCCCATTATTCTGGGCTCTATGATGCCTTCCTCCACTCCCCTCTTGAGAACACCTTTGCTGTAGTTAAGGAGGTGCAAACTAACCTATAATCAAATCTAATTTGATTTGTTTGGACATTGTTTTCACATTGCGATATGATATATTATTGCACACGTAGCTATTATTAGTAATTTTCGCTTCACAGTACGAGTATATTTGAAGTCCAAGCGGGTTTATATTCAAGTCTACCATGCTGAGTGTCGCCTTAAAAATTAGGTTATAAAATAAAATCTTCGAAATCTTGGAATCATATAGCAGATTGGCACTTGAATGGCTTATTGCGCGGAAATTTGTAACTAAATGAAAGAAAACGCTCGCTCCAACGCATTGTGTCTAATAATCGTACGTACAGTATGGTACGGATTAAACGATATAAATGAACTTTCCCACAGAAAACTGTCGAAAGAATGACTCAAGGAATAGGTTCGAACGTACGAATCCACGTCCTTAGGTAGGTGGTACGAATAATGTTAGTATTTTGTTATACGGATACTGTAAGTATTTCATGAAATTCATTCACCTCAGGGGTATACAACTGGGAATTAGCACTCCCAATGGGAAAATATGACGTCCCGAGCTGAGAGTAAAATAAGCCTTCTTTTTGTTGAAATAAAATGTTTTTGTTATGCTAAGGAATATTTTTTCGGTATTCTTCTNTCCTTCTTCTCTTTGGAACGCCTTTGTTGCGGTTAGGGAAGCTTAAACTACAGTAAATTCTAATCTATCATATGTAATTTATTTTAGAACTTCCTCAGTAGGATACGACAAAAGTATCAATGGGAAATGGCTTCCCTGGGAGGAAATGTGAGATCCCGAGCTGAAGATTAGGTGGGTTTTCTTTTTGTTGAAATAGAATAAGTTTTTTGTTTCGATACGGATCATTTTTTCCGGATCGCTTTAGTCCTGTTTTCATCACCTATTGCTATCTTCCTCAATTTTTATCTTCACATAAACTTTTTCAAACTAGCTGTATTTATTCGCATGATGTGGAAACAATCATATTATGCATGGATTCCCCGCCACTTAATTCCATGCCGAACGGTGCCTTCCTCTCTACGGAATACCTTTGTTGTGGTTGTGGAAGCGTAAACTATTGTTAAATCAATAACATACTCTTCATTTTTACCTCCCTTTCATATTTCACGCAAATGTAAACGGTTATGTCTCTATTCTGAGTGTAAGGCAGACGTGTAACTGCATGGAAAGTGGTAGCTCAACGAAGCATTATAAAGAGTGTGCTTCAACCTGGTGTTGTAAGAACCTATTATTTACGATGTTGAGCACTGAATTTATCCATCAATGTCTTCGTTATTACTTGCTAACTTGTATCTTTAATATTGGTAAGGATTTTATTTCTTTGAATAAGCACCATTTCATGAACGGAGTAATTGAAGAACAAAAACGGACGTGTTGTGTACATTGCAGTTAATGTGTAGATGGAGTTCTCAAGTATTTATTTTCAGCATCCGAAAAAGAAGCGCTCTGTCGTCAATTAGTGAATCTTTCTTATTTTTCTCGGCGTTCTCATCATGAAGGCGCAAAAATATCAAAAAAGAACAATTTAAAATTTTCAACTCGAAAGGCACCAAAGATGCACTCATGAAAACGAAATATAATAATGGAAGCTCGAATACATAGTTCGTAATGTAATGTTGCTGGAATCCTGTTATGAGACAAATGACTTCGATAATAAAATTTTTAATTTTCGTATTTCCCTGTCCATCACGCCCTGATAGCCAAAACTTTGTTCAATTTAGACGTGTTTCCCCCGAGGAATATCTTTAACCAAAACTTGGGAACATTTTTTGGGGTTCTTGGAAATTCATGCGTCAGAAGACATTCATCCATTAAGTGGGCACTATTCACGCACTTCTTCCCACTGCTGACGTTCTCGTGATAATTATAACCAGTGTCATTATCATGCGGTTTGATATTATTAATCACCTTTTCTGGTCTAGTGCTTGCATCAAATGAGAAGTTGTGGGAATCCCAATGTGTAAGCGCGTGAGACGCATCTGAGCAGCGCGGCTGGCGAACATATTTTATCGACAGTAACCTTCAGTTAATAGCAGCGCAATGAGACGAGGGAGTCTGAATGTGTTGCTTCTTTCTTATTCGGCATCTTCGAAACCAAATTTGATTCAAACCAGAGAGTCCCATGACGAATGATGTGACTGATCTTCGAAATCCCAGTCAAATTTTTTTTACGGGTAAACCGCAGTAAACTCACTTGTTTTAGAAGTCCAGCAATTATGACGCATGTTACTAACTCCACGTGGGGAGCTACTTTCATTTTTTCGTTGCATTGTATCAAGAGAATAACACACCCGTCTTTTCCACCCAAGGACAGCTTTGTAATCTAATCCTTATCTTAAACACTGGACATAAGTGAGGCGCACTGCAGAGTGACAGTGCAGAAACAATTACTGTTGAATAAATAAATAAGGCTTTAGTTTAATTCGTTTGTTGA
This sequence comes from Platorchestia sp. MABIK, assembly GCA_014220935.1. Classification (NCBI taxonomy): domain Eukaryota; kingdom Metazoa; phylum Arthropoda; class Malacostraca; order Amphipoda; family Talitridae; genus Platorchestia; species Platorchestia sp. MABIK. The sequence goes on along the minus strand of JACJUY010004209.1, from coordinate 37,343 downwards.
ACAATATATGGTCTACCACAATGGATAATCGAAGTGATAGGTCATCTAAATGAGGGTTTGTACTATTTATTCATCACTAGAATAAGAAATGAAGGAGTTACTTCGTTGATAATCAAAGTTGAATAATTACAATTTCTTGAGCGGAAAAATAAATATTTATAGTTTACCTATCTCTATGTCACGCGTGATTGACTTATAAAACATAAATATCCTAATTTCTATCAACAAATAATAAATCTTCATCTAAATTCTACTTCCATTATATTAACGAAAAACATTCAAAATTTAAGATTTCAGGTTAATTAAAGGCTTCGCTTTGTCTGGCGACACTCATCAAAACACTTTTTTCCACTGAATGTTTCCAACCGAGCGACACCTCTACTCGATTGTATACCACTTTGTTAGCCGAAACCTATTCATTATTCTCTGAAAACTACCTACTTCTCATAGCTAGGGAACCGAACGCAAGCTTTGGGGAATTTCTTTTCCTATCGGAAAGCTGTTCTGTTATTCTAAGAAATCACATTCAAGTGTTCTTGGAACGAGGTTGATGACGATCGCTTTACAAAAGAAATAGAACGGTTCCCACGATACAGATTGTGCTAATCTATGTTACCAATGACAGTTGTACGAAAGTTCAAGTTTATTCCCATGTAACGGGACTCGAGTTGTGTGCTGGTACTTGCAAAACATTTCAGGACTGTCATGCGATTGTTATTATATGGAAAATAAAGTATTCGTTCACTATTCTAGGCTCGTGTTTTGCTTTTTCTGTGACATGAAAATGGAGGAGTGTGAAAATTGCTAATGTATCACAATACGTCTGAGTTGAGTGAACAAAATTACATTCCCTCGAAATTTTACTTCAGTAATCTTCACATTCGAAGAAATGCATTAAAATTTACGAATCAGTTTTCTGAAGTTCGATTATGATATCCAACAACTTGAACTACAATCAATGAAGGGTCTCTCGATTGCAACTTTAAACAATTTTAAACAATTTAAACAATTTATTTACCACAAGCGAAACAAGTAGATTGTTTCTTGAGTCTAGTACAATGTTTAAATTTTAGTATAGCTAACTCTGGGCGCGAATAAGTTCAGTGACTTCTAGAGCATCCTAACACCAACACTATTTTAAGGAGTTCCTAATTCACTTAACCTAGTTGCGCACTAGATGATCAAAGAATCAGTTGACTCGAGAATCCAAAGCATGATTTTACAAAGTAGTTTAAATGGGCTAGTTGTTAACATTGTATTCTAGAAACGACTTGAGAACGGACTGATGATCTCTGATATAAACCTTGGCAAATTACCCTATCAGGATGAGTCATTTAGGAGAAAGGATTTGACTTGGTAACCGTACTTGATTAATATTCCGACAGGAAAGGGAATTTAGAATTTAATTTGAAAGCTTTGTAAAAATTTATTTCACGGATCTCCGCATGGATTTAGTTCCAAGTCTAGGTTCCCATGAAGAGGACACTGTGTTGTGACCGAGCTTTTGAATCATAAGAAAGCATGAATTTAAGTCTATTTCGGGTTACATGGTCGTGATGACCAGTTTGTGCAGTTAATTATTGTTTGAGGTCTTTGTCGCCATCATTGGGCTTTGTTTTATACATGAAATTACGTTTGGAGAGTTTGTAGAGATCCAGAAGTTCAAATATTTGTAAATTTTTGAATGAATAATCTGTGGGAGCATTATATTCTAGTTCCTTTACCGCTCTGATGGCTTTTTTTTGTAGAGTAAAGAGTACATTGGTTTTATTTTTATCAGTTCTGTTTCATGCTTCTATTTGGAGCTGTAAGTATAGTGAAATGAGCGTTCGGTAAAGTATTTGCAAAGCTTCTTCAGGAAAACAATTTTTATTTTATGGAGGATTCAGACGGATTTCGATAACTTAGTGCTAATATGACCAGTGTGCTCTTTGAAGGTCAGATGTTTATCTACTATATGGCCCAAGAACATACACGAGTTGGTTTCTCTGATTTCACCTTCACCAATTTTAATGTGTGAAAGAGATATACTTCTTTTGCATGAGAATATAACATATTTTGTTTTATCGAAATTAAGGCTTATTTTATTACCTTTAAGCCACAGTGAAACCTTTTGGAGCTCGATATTTATTCTCTCCGCAATTAGAGCGGCATTTTGATTAGGAAGGACGTAGAAAGCGTGCCGTCATCGGCAAAACGTATGAATTTGAAAAATGATGTAGATTTAACGATATCGTTGATAAAAATTAAAAATAGGAGAAGCCCAGGGACAAACCTTTGTGAAACTCCATGGCTAATTGTCTGTGGTTCCAATTGTGCATCGTCAATGACAACGTATGGCTTCCGATTTCTTAGGAATGATCTGAACCTATCATGAGCAACTCGTTTAAAGCCTTAACAGTGTATATATAGTTTCGAGAGTAATATTTTATTGTCCACGCAATCGAATGTTTTTCAAAAGTCTAGAAATACTGGGAAAACAAGCTTTCCTCCCTCTATATTGGAATAAAGGCATTGTAAATGATTTAATACAGCCTGTATTGTTGATTTTTTAGAGCGAAAACCAAATTGTTTATCATAGTGAAATGGATGTTGCTCAAAATTAGAATACGCTTTTCATAGACAATTTTCTCGTATATTTTTCTAATAATTGGCAGCACAGAGATAGGTCTATAATTTTTTACGCAAGCTTTTTATCACTGTTAAATATAGGGGTTACTCCAGCAACTTTGAGGAAATTCGGGAAAATGCCTAGGAAGAGAGATTGGGTAATAATATTGGATTTGAACTAGGCTATAATATCAGCTATAACTTCAAGGACTTCAGTCGAAAACGTTTTTAATCCACTTGATTTATTTTTTAGCCTGTTTATGCACGCAAGGACATTGGAAGAGTTGGTAGGCGTAAAGAAAAAAGAGTTGTGTTCATGGACATGATTCATATATTCAAAGTTCACTAAGAATAATATCAGCTATATTTTTTCCTTCGTTTACAAAGAAATTGTTAACAAGGTTGACAATATCTTTCTTCTCCTGATATTTAACATTATCTTGAACAATAAACTCAATCGTTTTCTTAGAAGCATTATTCGGTTTATTGCAAGATTTAAGCAGGCACCAGGTTTTTTTAAGCAGGCACCAGGAGCATAGAGCTGCTGGAGGTCTATACACTTGAAGCAATGTAATAAATTCGATTAAAGCCTTCAAGTTTAACCTTAGGTTCCCAGATTGGTCTGATGTCTGACTGATATTCTCTAATGTTGCTACATTTTATTTGAAAAAAAATGTTATTTCGACGACTTGGGTAAATAGCAACCCCTGGTCTGACCCTATTTACACATGAACTCACAGAAGTTATCACTCTATTGTTGCCTTGTATACCAATGAAATTTACTTTTTTATTTTAAGACGCCTGATATTTAAGGAAATCGTAGAGCTACAAACTTCATGTGGGACGAGTAAAAAATATCTGAAACAATGGGTGTTTTAACAAAACCAAACGACCTTGTTCCTCGATGGTGTGCGTAACATCACGTAACTGCTGAGCTTTCGAATACATTGTGAGTAAAGACAACAACTTCTTTTCTGAAGAAGGTCCGCAGTTCCGCTTTGACTTCTGGGAACCATAAACGACGAACTTGAAAGAAGCATTTTCTTTTTACAGGCTTCACTGACCTAACAAACCCCACGCTTCTCTCGTTCTCGACAGGCCGATGTGTGCGGAAGAAATCTACATACAAAGATTCAAGTCAAATTCAATGAATTCTTTTTCATGCATTGTTTGTTTAATTTGAAAATCAGAGTCAAGCAGTAATTCACATTTCCCCAAGTGATTTAAGTTTGTTTTCCATTTAAAGGAAAGTGCTTAATTTTGTGTTACCCGAAAATAAGGTTAACCAAATTAAACCATAATTGTTTTTTGACCATGCTGGACTCCTGACACTGCGATTTTTTAAGAATTTTCTCAGTCCTCCTTCATTTTCGTTTCTATTTTAACGACTACACTTTTCTATGTCATTTCAAACTACCAAGAATGAGCGCAAACGTTTCTTTAGCCAAGCTCAAGCCCTGCGAGGGAATTTTAACGTCCTTCTTTAACTTAACGAAGAAAATAAATAAAACATTTAAATTCATTCCTTAAAATTTTTAAATCGACCTGCAAGACGCCCTCTTTTGTTTTCTGTACCTACCTCATTTCAGAATCTTTCCGTTTCTTTTGTTTTCTGTACCTACCTCATTTCAGAATCTTTCCGTGATCAAAGCCAAACCGTGAACGGCTAATGAGATTGAGATGCATCATGATCACGATCGCAGGAGAATTTGTCGGCAAGATCAAGTACCAAGATCTGACTGCGAACAGGTCGTGCAATGGGGTGGTCTCGTTATTTAGGCAGCGATCGCCCGTAAGGAAGTGGGGCGCCGCAGGCGGTTGTTTGTTGGCTAAAAATACCCGGTGTTGGTCAGGGCACGATGCCCCCTCTGAGAGTCGACACTGTGCCTTCTGGTAGGTAGGCGTGCGGTGCGCTACTGGTCTGCTCTTAAATTGATCGCGTTGATCGAAATCTGGTGTTTATTCTCCGCCAAAAGTCGTACTAAAACGTCTTTTTTTCCAAACGTTGGTGGCCTAAAGTAAACCTTCTAGCGTCAATATACGATCAGAAGTTTAGTAGCATTCATTAAAATATCGAAGTTGGCTATCATAATTTACATACTAAACGGGGTTTTGAAGCACCGCACTTCGCATCGCTGTTGAAGTTTAGGTCAACTTTTAAATCAAGCAAACTTCAACCGAACACCAAAAAGTTTCTTTTTTCAAGAACGAACTTCAGACACGCTCGAGTTTAGTTTTCATTTTTTTTAAATTTCACCCGCTTAGAGGACCTGTTTCGTCAAAAAAGGTACGTACAAAAAGTAGGATTTGCATATTTTAACGAACAAAGAGTGTCATTTTTCATGGGTTTTGAAAATAACATGCAAGTATGGATTTAAGTGATGCATATTATTGCTTGTTACATCTTGACGCCATTTCATAACTTTGCTTATACTTAGTTAATTAGTCTGTCTGTCTTAGTGAAATCAGCTTAATCTGTCCGAGAGCGTGGGTAAGAATTCTCGTCTTCAACAGCTTTCGGCTATCCCGTGAATGGAAGGCATGTAAATAGTAGCAGCGTGCAATCAATCACCTCTTGGAAATAGATTCGTGAACTGGATTTTTTATCCATTTAAATCAAATCAATTTTTAACCTGTAGGAGACGACTAATACCGAATATATGAGATATGTAATGCATTACAAAAAAACGTTTGACTAATTTAATTTTCGCTCACCGTAACGTCTCGCTGACCAATGGTTTAATTATTATGTCATTTAGGCATTTGAATTAGATGGGCTGCCGATAGATGTAAAAAATTTCAATGAACCAAAATAAATGTGTGGAATAAGTTAGGATAATTCAAGCTAATCATTTAACATGTTAACTCATTTTATTTTTTCATTGTCGTTCCTGAAGTTAGAGTATACACTATGCTAATTAAATCAGGTCCTCTCTCCTTCCTTTCATCTATCTTTTTTCTTTTCTCTAATTGCACGTTTATGTGCCTACAGCTATCACGAAATCACACTCCCACGAATTAATTTTTCTACGTTGAGCGAGTTATGTTAAATTTTTCATTGGTTTTAATTGTGTTCTTTTTTTTAAATGAATTGATAAAGTGTGTATATGAATTAAAGTCTAGGTAGGAATGTGGTAGAAAATGTTATTCGTGAATAACCAACGTTGGATAAATAAAATTTTGATCTGTTGAAGCGTAGACTATTTAGGGATTTACTTTATTTATAGATTCCATTTCAGTTTCAAGTCTGCTATGACGCTAATTAAAATTAGCTTTCTGAATTTGTAACATATTCAAGGCATTCATCTTTTATTCAAATGTTACGCCTCAAGTCCTAAAATTTTGAAGGACAAGACAATAACTCAGAAGCGATTACCTGTCCTTGTTCTCAATTTATTATTTCTTAGATTACACAACGCATTAAAATTCCACGATTAATCACTTTCATATGCAAGCCCTATCCTCGCCTAGATCGGAGACACAAGCTCCTCAATTCAGCTTCCCAGCTGCACAAACACTGCAGGAAAAACGAAAAAATTGTACAATGAAAATCATACATCGCGTTCTTGCCGTCCCATAAACTCCTGTCAAAGCATACCAAAAGTCTCGTAAAAGTCGGACGTGGCGTGGTTGTTTCTTTCCACATAGCGGACGGCGGGCTGCCTGCCTGCCGGCGGTGTTATTCTCTTCTTTATTCTGATCGTTGACCCACTTGAGGTATTCTCGTCCCTGCCCGCCTGACTTTTTCTCTTCTGTACGCTGTACGGCGGCCAGACGACAATGCACGTGGCGTACATGCCTGTGTACATTGATAACACACAATGTAACGAAACGATGAGACATTTGGCATACACACTTACGAAAATTGAGATGACATTCGATGCACACACTAACGTCTATGCCACATTTGATGGACACACCTACGAATGTCAAAAGACATTTAATGTATACACCTTCGAATATTAATGACACATTCGATGTTAATACCTACGAACATTAATGCCACAATTGATGTAAGCACTTACGTATATCTATGCAGCATTCGATGTACATAATAGCGAATACCGGAGCTAAATTTGGTATACTCGTGCTCAAATATATTCGTCTCTCAGTATTTAACGATAACGATAAAATACCCATACGGCGCAGTGTACACACACCCGTCAATATCTATCTATGCAATGCGTGACAAACAAGCTCACAGACATCAACACAAAGTGTGATGGGCGCCTCTACATTGGTCATGCATGATAAGCGGCGCCGCACACATTTGTATGTTGATTTAGAAGCTAGTGTCTCTTTCGCTTGAGTTTCAATGATCACTCTACGCAAAATTTTTTGTTCTGACTCAAAAATATGAATAATTTGGTCCTCACAACTTTTTCCGCCATACCTCCTGCAGTGCGTCGGTCGAATGGTATGATAAAAATGAAACGAATTTATTGCCATCCAACTCTTAATTAAAAGCATTTTTTACACTCAGTAGTGAGCCATCAACACTGTGTTTATATGTTTAGACACTGAAAGGAAGTTTTGTCTTGCGCTTCCATTGTGTACTTATATTTAATTTACTGAACGGAGGGAGCTGAATACTGGCTCTTCAAGACAGGAGATTCATAGGAGTTGTGTGGCACGTTTTTATTGAAAGTCTTTGGCACGTTTTCAATGAACGTTTGTATGAAAAGCACAAAGAAAAGCTCATAATGTTAAAATTTGAATAGTGAAATATAAGAAAATGATTAGTGCTCTGGTTGTCGACTATTGAATATTCACTGCAGGAAATTATCTTTCAGGAATGTTAATGTCCAGTTATCATCGTTCTGTATATGTTAAAAGTAATTACTCTCGTCAGAGTGCCTTGTGGATTTAATGCTCTTCAATTATACTCTCAAGTTATTTACTGCTGAATCTTCATTGCATATTTCAGTAGTTCGCAATGGATTTAATTTCGTGTCTTTTCAACTTTTTATCTTTCCCCGTCTCATATTTTGCGTGGTGAGGTCGGTGTACTGAGCAACCGATCTCTTGCACATAATACGTTACTTCTTTTTTCATTCTTCGCCTTATAACATTTTTGCCTCGCATTGTAGTCCTCATAGTGACCGCACGTGATATTCCATGCTAATTCTGGTGACTTTGGTTTTTCATTGATATGGTACCATAAAGTAAAAATCCTCGCATAAGAATAACTTCGTTCATTCACCATTACACTTCATTTTTCGATGGAGATGTAGTGAAATCTTTAACGTTTGATTCTCATTTTCAGACAATGGGTGACGACAATGCATGGAAAACTGCCGAGTTTCGTGAAAAAATCATATCAAAGTTTGATGAGAAAATCGCCGAGATGACCAAAGCACCAGAAAGATCGTCGAAGGAGCTAGAATCCAGAGTGAGTGCATATGGTGTTTTATTTAAGTTTCCTGATGAGTGTGTTTAATTTTGTACGCTAAAACGATGTCGTTTAGTTTTGAATAATTCTAACCCGCAAGTATCAGAAGATTGTGATCAGCCTTCGTAAAAACGCGTTTGCTTAAATAATTAATTTTTTTAATATATCAAGAAAAATTACATTAATAGCTTCCTGACAGGATTTTAAATTTTGTTACATTGCTACTTCTTTTTTTCCGCTGATTTTTGCTGCGATCGTTATTAAAAATTTCTTAACCTACACTGGAAAATTGACTGCAGTGTATTTCGAAAAGCTGAGAGTCTTATTTCTTTCAATCCAATTTTCTTTCGATGGAACGATTAAAATATTTCTAATAATATTTATGAAGGTTTAACGGAAAGGATGTATAAAATTTGCCCATCATGCCGGCAAGCAAACGCAGCTTCCATAAAAGTCATTTATGCCTATTTAAGAAAAAATTCTAAGTTCCTGTGAAAGTTTTGCTCCTGTGAATTCATGCTCGCACCTACTATGCAAACTTGCTCCCTCACCGATTTAGATTGAAGGAGTGTATTTCTATCTAATTTAGATTTGAGCCGGACATAAAACCATATTTACACGCGCCTCCCTTCTGTTTGACTCTGTAGAGCTTGTTTTGACGTCGTCTAGACTGCATTCCCGAGCAGAGAAATGCTTATGAAGTGGGAAGAAATGTTTACTAAGAATTCAACATGAAGCAATTCTTTGCTCTCGCTTTCGTGGAACTCGCTTTACAAGCTCTTGGATGAGATGGTCCAAAGCGGATTAATTTGTGCAAGAAGATAAAATTGGTATAGTCGTCAAGACTTAAAACATGACATTAGGTATAATGATTTTGTTTACCTTTTGATTACTATTTCTTTAAATTCTAGTGAATAGTTTCATTTCATCAAACCCCTCAGGGGGATACAAATATTGTATCTATGGGAATTGGCGCTCCCAGGGGGACTATGTGAGGGCCCGAGCTAAGGGTTAGGTAGGCTTCCTTTTTGTTGAAATAACATAGGTTTTCGTTCTGTTACGGACCATCTTTTTTCGGTTCACTGCTGTCCTGTTTTTTTCAACACCTACTACTTTCTTCTTGAACTTTGATCTTGTTTCATAAACTTCTTTCTCATCTTACTGTTTCTATGCCCTTTCAGCGTAGATTCCACGTTCCCTAAACTCCATACTAAATGGTGCTTTCCTCCTTCCTCTCTTTGGATCGCCTTTGTAGCGGATAGGGAGGCTTAAACTAACTAATAATCTAATCTAATCTTCATTTCATCAAATAATGGCTACTGACTATTAGATAAATGGTTAACTTTCAAAACAGATTACAGATAACAAAAACATAAATGTAAGAACTGCATTTACAAACGTTGAACTCATGTCTCTCTCGTCATTTGACTCAATTTGACGCCATCACCACGTATTCATATGGTCCGCTAATAAAATAGGGCTAACCCCTACTGTATTTCAGATTTTCGAGAAATCGACGAGTAAAGAAGAATATCTACGATTCGCCTCCAGAATCCTGATGAGTTTAAAGGAGCAGCCACATTCCACCTGAAGAGTCTTCACTTTGTGTTAGTTATTATTGTGTGTCTCTAAACGCAAAATGCAGTATTTGTTAGTTTTACGCAATTTTATACAGCTTTGAGTTCACCCAACTCATGATTTTTGAAGCATTTCATTAATAAATATTTCGGTTGGTATGCCAGCATCTACTCCTACAACCTTTGGACTTGAGATTTATAGAATGAGTTTTGTGAATCTCTAATGTAAACGAATATTTTCTGAAAATTTATCGGAGCAATCAGTGAACAAGATTTCAGAATCATCAATTATTCTTGAGAACTTTTTTCTCACTTAGGAATCATGAATAGATTTTTTTAAATTCGATATAATAACTCGAGTAACCTTCCCTGCTCAAAGTAATTAAAACTACTAGGGTTGAAAGGTTCTTCACTTTCTAGTCACATTCAATCATTCATAGATGCTCATAGAATCTCGTCATATAGTAGTTGCTTTATGTTATATTCCTCTAAGCTCCGAGTCAGAAGAATTTCTAGCTCGTTAATTAATGACTACCTACAGGATTTTGTTTTTGTGAATTACCATTGATGTTTCCATACCATGCTCTTCCTATATTAGTTTTAACTCAAGTAAATTCATCCTGCTATTTTCAGAGTTTGTTTTGTCGGTATCAGTTTTAATTTCATTCACATTAATTACCTTTGATTTTTTTAAAGTACATTTCATAGAGTGAATTGGAGAAATTGTTAGGTAAATAATTCTATCATTTAATTAACGCACCATTCTGTCAGCTTAATTAAAACATGCGCTGAGGTATGTTGTTACATGTTGAACCGCTCAATAAATTTAAAATTGTATTTTATTGACATTTCAGTAGTATGAACAAAATTAATGTTATTATTTTCACCTTTGTATTCCAAACTTTCACATTAAATTCAGGATGAAATTTTGCTCCTTTTTCGTATCCTGTTTACGTTCAATATTTTGGGAAAGTATACATGAGATTTTATTGAAGTTGGCTTCGTCTCAACAATTTGTTAATAAGAGAGTATTTCCCTTCTGCGCTCTTTTCGGCAACATTACGCGTGCATGGAAAATCAACTTAATCAGAAATTCAAACATGAAATGAATTGTGAACAAAGAGTCAATGGTGCAACCAGGCCCCTTCTCTTTTGATTGAAGAAGTAGTGATTTATAAAAACAATTTTGTCAATTTAAATCATCTTTTGCTTTCCATTGTACATCAGTATTTCCTCTAAAAAAATTTCTTCTTTGAAGAAGCTAAAAAATTGTGCCTGTGCAGAGGTCGTGAAACAACGATTTATTATCAAATTGATAATAAATCAATGATTTTGCAAATGATTTTGCTCTTGGTGATTTTGCAAATGATTTTCACTTGCACTCCCTCCTTGAAATTAGGAGAGCCGGTGATAACGAAGTAGACTCGCTCTTATTAGTCAGCACACTGCAGTTCAATGAGCTGTAGCAGCTCTGCAAAATGAAGTTTCCTACACGCTCCTTATAACTTCTTCGCTTTGCTATTGTTTACGAATTTAGGCCCTTAAGTTCTCCGTTTTGCTCTTGATCACCAATTTTGAATCCTTATAAATTGTTTGTTACAACTTCAGAGCGTATCACACCAAACGTTCTGCGCAAGAAAAGCCCCGGGTCATCAATAATTTATTACAGCAGGGAATATCGTTGACCCGCGAGAGCGTAATTGAAGATGAACCATATAGATGAAAAAACAAAGTCACCTGAATTAGCATGGAACAATTATACTGATATCAGATATGAGCATTGATATCAGATCTATCAAGCAATGAAATATACTGGCGTCAAGAAAATCCTCCCGCTCTTTAAAAACGATTATATGAGAGCAATCTAATTTTGGCTATCGATGGACATGAAATATCCGTGCCATCAAGAAGCCCTGAAGGCTTCTTCCCCAGGCCGTGGAGAATAACAGCTCAATTTCTGCAACAAATGTAAGTATTGGTCATCAAAACAGTGTCAGGATCTACTCATTGAAAAAGCTGGTTTGAGTTGGTCAAAGAAAGTTCAAAGCTTGTTCAGCAACCGGTGATGTACCAAAATATGTACGATCCGTAGTACCCGGTTAACACCCATGCAGATTAAAATTACTGTGAGTTTTACCGAGGGCGTGAGAACATTTTATTCCCTCTTTCTGCTTAAGCAAAATGAATGAGGAATGGTGTATGGTATCCGAATGTTAGCGGTATGTTACCCTCGAAAAATGATAAGTTGAGACTTTACGCAGTCACAGCAAATTTACAATATCTTTTCACCTTTTCATTCAACATTTCCAAAAGCGGTGAAACTTTTTTTGAAAACTTCAATACTTCCCAGGTAGCAAAATTTATTGACCTAATATTGAGCCAATATACAGTCTCAATATTGACTGGATATTAAAAATGAACATTGGGGAAATACCTTATTTTGGAAAATTCGGTTGATATTGGCCAAAAATATTGGCCCAATAACAATATTATCATCAACCCAATATCAACTAATTATTGTACCAATATTGATTAGATAATGAGGTGTTCCCTACAACATCATTGGATTGATACTCAATTCTTGATTAAGGTTGATATTGGTAAAACAAAATGGTCCCGATAATGATATATTCACTTTTCCAATATCAGCTATTGATTGTCACTATGGACTTGATACAGAGGTTGTTAGACCATATGCAGCTACTTCCGCCATTGACTTCCATTAGCAGCGTGAAGCGGCGGCCTTACTTATACTTCCCCTCCAGTTGCTATGGGTGATACGCAGAGGAGAAATTAAGTTTAAACAAACATCGGCATCTAAGGATGCTTTATTTCCAATCAAGCCTGATACATATGATCTTAAGCATTGGTTTTTCA
>JACJUY010004208.1:34326-52718 GCA_014220935.1 Platorchestia sp. MABIK | reverse complement strand
AATGTGCTGTTTGTGTATAACTGTATTTATTAATGTATTTTTCTATAACTTTTGAAGGGATGTAACTAGTCCACTCTAGGGTAGACGCAATTTAGTTAATTTTTCTTTTTTCCCATAGGCATTGAAAATTTGATTTGATTATGATGGAAACAGAAAAATGTACTGCCTTAGCCTTAAGCAATAAATTGCGGGGCATAAAGTATAGCATTACCTCTATTAAAAAGAAAACTCTCTTTCCTGACTGTGAGACCGCCTTTCTGGTTGAAGCCGTCCCTCAGTTGAGGGGGCTGTTGCAGTCCTTTAGACTGTTGTCCTCTACTATTCCCATTGATGTCGATGAGGTTTTGGAGGGGGAACTAGAGAGGAGGGCGGAGTATGAAGTTCAGGTGATTGAATTAATTGTTAAACTTAAAAATCAAATTTCAGAGTCACAGGTGTTAAACTCTAGTGATACCGGTGTACCTTCCATGTCTAAGGTTTCTCCTTCTGATGTTCCTTTGAATATCTTCAGGGCTCCTCAGTTAACACTGAAAAAATTCAGTGACAATGAGGGATGCCCCTTTAACTTCCTTCACTTTCAAGAGTCCTTTTCTAATGCCCTTCAAGCTTATCCTAGCATGAGTGAAAGGCAAAAATTCATTTTCCTTAAAAATCAACTTCAAGCGAAAGCTCTCAGTTTGGTAGAGGGACTTCCTAATGAAGAGATTTGTTTTCAGTCTGCCTGGACATTACTTAGGCAGGAATTTTTGAATGCAGATAAGTTGATCTCATTAGCTCTTGATGAGGTGCTTAGCTGTCCTAGTGTTCAGAGTCTAGCCGAAATAAATTCTTTCCTAACTAAAATTAGGTTTCGCCTGCTTGAACTTTCCAAATTGGGTTTGAATTTCTCGGAAGAGAAATCGGGCAACCTTTTTCTTTCTGCTGTCATTAAAACTAAGCTTCCTGATTTTTTTCTGCTAGAATTGCTGCGCTTTGCTAAAGCGAGTTTCCTTTCTTTAGAACTGTTTGAGAATGCACATAAAGTGCTGTCGCTTCTTGAAACCAATAATAACTCTAAACCAGTACGTGTATTTCGAACTAAAGAAGTGGTGACCAGAACAGAAGTTAGGGATAAAACGCAACATTCTCCTGTGCCCTGTGAGCTGCCTGTTGTTAAGGTGTGCCGATTTTGTAACCAGGCTAGCCACACTGCATTTTCATGCTGGAAGTTCGACTCCCACGAAAAACGTGTGAAGCGGGCTGGTGAGTTAAAACTATGCGTAACATGACTTAGCAGTAAGCATTTGGCCAGTGCGTGTCCTTCTAAAGTTAAAGGTCTTCCTTTTTTGTGTTCGTTATGTAAGGCTAACACACACGTTAGCCCTCTGTGTCCTAAGTTTGTTGAAAATAGTGTACTTAAAGTAAACTATCTGTGGCAGTTAAAGGCACGTCTTAGGATGTGCCCTCTCGTAGCTCTTGCTACAAAATATGGTGGTGTTACTAAACGAATTAACTTTCTTATTGATACTGGAAGTCAAACTTCTATTATTGACTTAGATTCTGTAAGTTCTAACTATTCTGATGTAGACCTAGAGCAGCAGAATGTTAACACTGTAGGTGCTTTTGTTCCTTTAATGGGAAAACCTCTTAGCATTGAACTCGTGCTTCCAGACAGTGAGAAGCATGAGCTTGATGTTTTCGCAATGAAGAATCTGAATCTCCAGATGGGAATGAGGGACCTGAAGGCTAGACTAGAATCCTTAAAAACTAAATTACCTATTTCCACTTCATTTCCTGAAGTTATTAACGATAGCATCCAAGTCCAAGGGATTTTGGGTGTTGATGCTCTTCAAGCTTTTAAAGTACTTGAACTACAGAATGTGAAAGGATATAAGGTCTTGCGGGTTTCTAACGGTTTTCTGCCTTTTGGAGAGTTAAAATGTTGTAACTCCTCTCTAACTTCTCTTGTTGCTCCTAAAGCTGGGAAGCTAGATAATAAGCTTGCGACCTTTGTCAAAAAGAATGTCGAAATTAAATCTTGTGAATCTTCCCTGTCCCTTGACAGCAAGACTAAAACGAAAACCAGAAGGAAAGTTGCCCAATGCAAAATTAACAAAAAACGTTTCGGTAGGGTGTTAACTGACTTTTTTGATGCTCCTAAGGTATGCACTTCCTTATTAGATGGTTCCGACGAGAGTCAAGTTCAGACTGGACTTGAGCGACTATTAGACTTAGAGTTTATTGGTGTACCTTCTCGCGAAGAGGAGAATGATAAAGAATTAGAAGACTTCAAGAGTAGTGTCGTATGTGAGGAAGGTAGATATTCGGTCCAGTTACCTTGGAACCGCCAATTGTTGGCTAAAGTTCCTCATAATTTTGTGTTGGCACGGTATCTTGCTCGTAAAGCTGCGCATGACAATGCCCAAAAGGGGATTGAGGGTGCTTATAACGATGTCTTCCTTGAGCCGCTTGAATTGGGTATTACAGAGCCTATTCCTGTCAAAAGGATAGATGTGCGGGCGCACAAATGGATCCCGCATAGGCCTGTTATACGTGCCCATGTAGAGACCTCTAAAATTCGACCTGTTTTTAATTGCTCGTTGAAAGTCGGTAGTTTTCCAAGTCTGAACGAGGCCTCTTATGTAGGTCCTAATCTCTTGAATAATTTGTTAGGACGTTTGGTCTATTTCCGTGCAAATACCGTAGTGGTTCTGTCTGACATCTTTAAAAGCTTTCTTGCAGGTTAAACTTGCTTGTGAGTTTGACCGTAATCAGTTCAGCTTCATTCCTTATAAAGATGGTAAATTTTTGTATTATCGTTACACTACGCTTTTGTTCGGGTTTGTTGCGTCTCCTTATATTCTTAACTATCTGCTCAAATTGCACGCTCAAACTATAACTGATTTAACAATTAGGGACGTTATGGCGAATAAGCTGTGCGTCGATAATTTAGTATTTACCACTGAGAGTCCTGAGCTAGCGCTTAGCACCTTTCGAAGCGCCAATAGTGCATTTTAGGAGAGTGGGTTTCCCTTACGCAAATGGAAATCCAACAATTCTTATCTTCTTTCCCAAATTGACCCTGCTTTNGGAAGAGTTACGTAAGGAATGGCAGAACTATTGTCGGGAGTTTTCGGAGTTAAAGGATTATGAGTTTCATAGGATGACTTTGGCTGAGACCAAAACTACGCAGCTTGTCATATTGTGTGATGCTAGTGCTAGCGCCTTTGGTACCTGTATTTATGGCGTCCATGAGGAGCGCAGAGCTTTACTTTTCTCTAAAGTTAAAGTTTCGCCTTTTCGACAGCGAACTCTTCCTTCCCTTGAGCTCTTGGCAGTGTTTCTCGCCCATCAGTGTTTTGTTTCGCTTATGAGTGATGTTAACTTTCCCTATAAAGTGTCGAATGTAACTATTCTTACTGATTCTCAAGTCACCCTAGCTTGGCTCTTGAGCGGAAATGCTCCTCGAAAAAATGAATTTGTAAGTAACAGACTAAAAGACATAGATGACATGCGTAAGCTACTTGAAGGTAAGATTTCGGCTGTCTTCAGCTATGAGTATGTACCCACGATGTTTAACGTTGCTGACATGTTAACACGTGGAGTTAAAGTGTCTAAGTTTCTGGAGTGTAAACCATTATGGTTAGAAGGTCCTGCATGGATCAGAGAAAGTAGAGATAGGTGGCCTAAGGGTCACTTGGGATGCATTCCCCAAAAATTCATTTCAGATACGTGTATCGCAGTTAATGTCGCTCCTGTAGGTGAAGCCCCGATTGTGGAACGTCAGCGCTTTTCCTCCTACCCCAAGCTATTAGGCGAGGTAGAGAAGGTATTTAGAGCTGTAGCAATCTGGAGGCGCGCAGATTCGGGAGAGGCTAAACTCAGAGCATTTCTTTATCTTATTTCCTCTATGCAAAGAGAGCATTTTGCCAGCGAGATAGAGGCCTTGAAAACCAAGAATCTTCGTCCGCCTTTGCTTGTTAGGTCTTTCAACCTATTTCTTGATTCTCATTGTTTAGTTAGATCTAGCAGTCGCATTGTCTCAGCAGAGGAATTGGACTACAATACTAGGAACCCTATTCTGTTGTCCAGTGATTCTCATCTAACCCATCTGCTGATCTTGCATACGCATAAAACTCTTAAACATCAGGGTGTTGAATCTACCGTGCAAAAACTTAAATTGGACGGGTATTTGATTCCGCGCATTAAGCGTAATGTTCGCGGCGTTCTATCCAAATGCATAGTTTGCAAGCGGGTGAACGCTAAGGCTTTCTCTTATCCCGACCCGCCGGCTCTGCCGGACAGTCGGTCTAATTTTGTGAGACCTTTCGCTACCACAGGAATGGACTTTTCAGCTCATTTCTGGGTGTTAGATCCCTTTGGCCATAAACAAAAGGTATATCTCTTATTGTTTACATGTTTCCAAACTAGAGCTATTCATATGTAGCTTCTATCTTCCATGACGTTGGAGGAATTTTGTTTTGCTTTCATTCGATTCACGAACGAAAAAGGTGTCCCAAACACCGTATATTCTGATAATGCTAAAACTTTCGTAGCTGCTGCTGACCTCTTGTCAGAAGTTTTAACTTCATCCTTGTATGAAGAACGTTTCCGTACTTTTAACGTTAAATTTACTATCCCGATCTATAGTCCACAATTTGGTACGATCTGGGAACGCTTATTAAAGTCTATTAAGGAGAGTTTGTATAAGCTCTTTGGTCGTAGCACTTACCCATACTCCACTTTTCTCACCACTATTTCTGACATAACTCTTAATCTTAATCGGCGTCCTCTTTCCTACACAGAGACGAGGGACACTATTTTGCCTATCATGCCTATTCAATTCCTTCATCTTTATCCTACCTCTAATTCTTTAATCCTTTCCGACGAGGTCCCTGACTTGGAAGCCGAGGACAGTGAGCAACGCGAACATTTGCTCTCCGCGCTTGAGAGGCGCGACGTAATGGTTGCCAAGTTCAGGGAACTCTNAAAATTTCCCTGCTTTACCCTCTGGAGTTAGCTGCTTCTGATACTGCTTCAGAGGAAGGGTGGGAAAGCGCAGAGGGGAGCTCGAGTGAGGACTCACATCCTTATTCCGAGCCTCACGAGAGTTCTTTTACTCATGAGGGTAGTTCTTTCTCTATCGAACGCCCTAGAGATCAGCATTATTCTACTGAATCAGATTCCTCGGATATTTCCGAGGAACCTGAAATTGATACAGCTGCACGCCCTAAACGGCAAGCTCAACAGCAACGTAGAAAGATTGTTGACTTGATTAGGCGAGGTCACTTATAATTTCCTCTCCTACTTTGTGTTTACTATCTAAAAATTTAAATATACGCATAAAATGTAATAAGTGTTCTTTCTATGCTTCCTCTGGAAAGTCACTATAAAAGTATTAAAAGTTTGTATTTCAAATCTTTGTAAAGGAAATTTCTAATGAAACCTCCGTTTTTTCTCTTGTCAGGATTGTGTCGAAATTCTAGCCATTGCTCGAACACTAAGGTCCATAACGGACTTTATAAGGCAGATTTAAGAGCCTTCAGCAATGAAGTTCATGGGCTGTGATTCACCTGATCAGCCTAAAATTTAACAACGCAAGTAATTTAAAACAAAGCAGAGCAGTGGCAAGGGTTTCGCACATCTTCGGCGAAAAACGTATATGCAAACTAAAAAATGTTCGTCTGCTCTTCTTGCAACGAATCCCAAGCCACAGCAAGGGATTCGATGAAGCTGACGAGCGGGTCAGCCAGAAGCCGACCCAACAGATGGAACTGAGCTGTGAGCGAGTGTGCACCTCCTTATGTGTGCCGCTGCTCTACGGCAATCCGACCCTCGCTACAGGGGACTCTTGTGTCCTCGGCAGCCGGCTGCATTGAAGATAGTTCTCCTGAACATACTTTTCGAAGTCTTTAGATGAGCCCTTTGCCTTTATGTTCCGCTTATCCTTCAAATTATCTTTATTCTAGCGTTACCGGCCCCAGATGGGTGTCAGGCAAATGTGTGTGCAGAAGAGCCCGTTTTGTTCGGGGTTAGTTCCACTGGTCGGGTGGTTTGCACATACTTTATTATTGTAAAGCATCCATGTAAAAATCTGTAAATTGTTGTGTGATCAACCATTTAAATTTAAATAAGATGCTTATCAACTCATGAGCGCTGTGTTAAAATTTTTTAATTAGAAAAACAAAACTTAAGATTTTTGTGGTCCTTATGCTAAAATTTTTATTTTTTCATGGTTGCTCAAAATGACATTTTTGAAAATCTGTTAAAACAAGCAATTCTAACATTATTTCCAAGTGTCAATAAATTTAAAGCTTTATATCACGTCCATGTAAACTGTCGATAGTGTTTTTACCCCACAATGGAAATGTTTCGACAATAAAATTGTGTTGTCTCATGGTTGTAATTACATGTATCATCAAATCTAGATTAAGCAACATTAGAAATATATTGCCCTCAATCATTTCTTTTTGTCTTGTGACATGGGTATTACAATAATCATGTGTGTGTATCATTAAAGTGTTTTTAATTCAAGATATTTTAAAAGCCAATGATGAACTATCTTTTTGTACCATCTTTATTGAAAATAACTGTTTATTTCCTTCTTTTCCTTTCTACTGCCATGCAGTAGTAAAATTCAAAGTCCTTATGTAGATATTAGGTTAACAATCCTTTTGAAATAGTGTATGTATTTTTTTTTCATTAGTGACAACCAGCTTATTTGCTGCAATGCTGTGTTTTTCTCTGTCATAAATACATCTATGACTTTTCTGCATTTTCGATCTTGTTTTTTAAAGTTTTATAAAGCTGAATTTTTGTGCTCAGGGTGTTCAAACACACTTGGTTTATTATTACTGTATTATAAGGCTTCTTCTCCCATCTTGGTGGAGTTGTAGTTAGGAAATCTGGTTGTGGTTGGGATGGCTCTAATCAACTTATATTCTAGTCCAATAATCCTCACCACCTACTGATATGCTACTAATTTTTTCCTAAATGAACTCACGAGTCATAGAAATCCACATTGATTTCTTTAAATTATCATGATTTTATAAAAAAGTAATGATTTTTTTTTATTGCAGAGAATGTCAGAAGACTTCACCTGTGAGACTCTCTCCAAAAACACAAGAACGTAGTTCCAGTTTGTGACCAACACCTGGGTAACAGCAGAGATGGCTGCGGGGCTAGGTGACTGGTGCTGGCTTTAATGGGCATCAAGATGCAAAGTGTGGGCAGCAAGAATATAATTATTGTATCCCCGTGCGTAGAGAACATTGATGGTAAAAGCCTTGTGCGATATCTTTAGTTGAAATAGATTCCTTTATTCGATGTAATTTATTAGCAGAATTAATTAACCATGCCTTATTATTATTTTTGATAATAATAATGAAAAAAATAAGTTGTGGAATTTTTCATTATTTTATTTTATATATTGATATTAATAATAAACATACCACCAAGTCAATTTAGCATAGAAACCCTTGTATTGTTTTGACACTCACCCTCTTTTACAACAGAAATTAGAAAAATTTCTGCATCTATTGTTAATTTAGTGCTGATGAACTTCAAAAGTTGAAAACTAATAGTTTTTATATTCTGTGTAAAAGTTTTTCTCTGACAAGTATAAGCGTGGTCTTTTTGGGCGGCTGGTATTGTTAATGAGAAGAAAAGCTCGTGAAAATCCAAGCTTTTTTTGGTTAGTTTCCAAGAAATGGACAAATTTTTACTTGAATCACAAGTTTTGTATTTCACGCAAACTTCATATTTCTAGTCAGGCCTCTAGTCATAGTAATACCAGACTAAAAATTTTAATTTATTACAAAAACCGCAAAATCAGTAACCTTGTTGTAAAAAACAATATTTCAATGTCTGCGGTCGGTGATCTAGATAGGGCCAATGTAATTTATCAATTTAAATGTATGAGGAGAGAATGTATGTCTCTCAACAACTGTTACATTGGCTTGACTAGAATGACCCTTAAACAGCGGTTAAATGCACATAAGTACCAAGGCTCCATTTTTAACCATTTCCGTTTTCATCACAGCTCTAAGCCCTCTAATGAAGATCTCTATCCAGCTACTAAAGTATTGTATAATGTCCGTAAAAAACAGTATATTCAAATTATTGAAGCCTTACATATCCATAAACTCAAACCTTCCCTCAATGAAAATATGAACGATNATTTGCTGAGAATTTTAACACGTAATGAACTTCAAATATATCGTGATGCTGAGAAATTATTAAAGAAGTATTACGTAGTGACACATTCAGCCATCTACGCACGCATAGCGTGCACACGTACACATATACACAAGTAAGCATGTGCGTAAATATCAGCGTAAACTAGTCAGTATAAACTAGCATTCCAATTGAGAAACACCCAGAAAATACCTTTTATTACGGCCTGAATTTTATGAAATTTCCATACTAGAAATAGTGGCATTAGAGACTTGTAGTGGACTCTTAGGGTCCATACGAGCCTAAATTTCACAAATTATTAATTTCACCATAGGGAAGTCTAACTCAAGCAACGCAAACATTTTCATAATTTTCTATCACTAATTTCCATCCATAAAACCCTTCAATCTATTTAAAATTGTACTGGAAAATATTTTCACCGAAATAAAATTTCTATCGGCGCTCCCTTGTGGCCTTAGCGTCGAGACCTATAGCGTACAGTCATCGTCATTTCACAAACTGCATCTCATTGTGTCGGTAGATCTTGGTCAAACTCCTGACTGGAAATCTACGAGACACTACACCATTCCACACTACCTACCATCTCCTCAATCACCCCCTAAGCTCACATCTGGAGTAACTGGTTAGAGGAACATCAACGGTAGACCTAACCGTTCAGTAACACTCTGAATGCAGTTCTTAGCCACACGGCTCCCCAAATTCAGCACCCTTTTATGAAGCTGCCTCCTTCAGCCATCACCCTTCGTCAATTTACATGTCTTTGCACCTTGGTCTCCACTACCATCACGCTGCTCCCCTATTGAATCCATATACCTGATTATATCCATGAACTCACACTTACCGCCACAGCCCAGTTGGAGTTCTACTACCAGGATTGGACCCGGGGATTCCTCATCATGAAGAGACAAGACCCAGCAGCAACTCGACGACTTCCAATAAACCTCTAAGGCGAGACCGTCCCTCATTCTTTTCATTGCCCTCAATAGATGGTCGGGATACGTTTTGAGTAGTGACGCCAGTTGAGCGTCCGGGCTCTCACTCCTTCTGAGTCATAGTGACCATGTATTAAATTAGTCATTTAGTTAACTATTGTGTTTGAATTGATGCCTGCCCAGGCGTCTGGTGACCCTCCAAAGTCTTTAATTACCTTAAAGTTCTGGTAACTCACCCTGAAGTCCATAAAACTTCATACTGGTAACCCCGGAGTGTTGAATAATCAAAACAATCATTAATAATCCCAACCATCAATTGAAGGTACATAGCGCAGGTCAAGTGCTAGTCACATCTTTGTAGTGTTTACTCTGAAGGAGGTAGTACTGTATCCTCAGTAGCCAAACATAGTGTTTCCTTCCGAAATATTTTTTAAAAATTAAGTTATTGCTACCGCAGCCTATCTCAACAAACTCTACCCGCCTTTCCATCGCAACTGAAGCCGCCTTTAACGTATTCTTCATGCATTTCCATTGCTCCTGAAGCAAATCTTAGAAAATCTTCTAGGTTATCCGGTTTATTCCTATTGCTACTGAATCTCTTTACTAATAACCTTCGCAAATTCCATTGCTACTGGAGCACCTTTCATTGCTACTGAAGCAAACCAGTAACATATTTTTGTTAACAAAGCACCAAGCCCATTAAAACTGAGATTCGTTTGGAGACTATTTAGAGGTGTGAAATTCACTTAAAAGTAACTAGTTAGGTCAAGCGGGCGTTAGAGCAGTTGTGCACCAATCGCTATTTAGTCAGGCTAGCTGGAGATATCCAGGATGTTCCCTCACAAAGACACCAACGATAGTGCGAATGCGCTAGTTAAACTTTCTCCATTTACGATTAACGATATAGACCCCTGGTTTCTGCAATCGGACATGGTTTTCCGTAGTTTAGGCATATCGTACGAAAAAACGAAATTTTTGCGCTGGTAAAAAGCTTACCCACGCAAGTCATTAGAGAACTGTCAAGCTTTATAGATGCGGATGCTGACACGCCGAACTCAACCCTCAAAAACAAAATCACAAGCCGGTTCACTAAGGACAAAGCAGATAGGTTGCGTGCTCTGATGGAATACCCTCCCAACCTAAACCAAAACCCTTTCGAGCTGCTAAAAGAAATGAGTCGTCTAGCTGAAGGCTGCATGGAGGATGACACCCTTAAAAGGAGTTATACATCCAGCGGTTGCCCGAGTTTGTGCGGCCCTTTCTCGTTTCCCATAATCCCCCCCTTGCACTAGATGACATGCCTAAGCTCGGGGAAAAGATTCTCAGATGTAATACCGTTAACCATAGGGAGTCGAAGGAGACCCCTGTGGTAAACCAGACTTGTCAGAACGACACAAATTTGTTAATACGAGAGCTAACTCAGCAAGTTGGAGCACTGATGCAGACAGTCGCCAACCAGCAAGCCGAGCTCTCAAGCATTCAAGGGCAGGTGCATAGCATCACACCAGACACAGCACACCAAAATATGGCGGAACAATACCCGAACCCCTATGCATTTGACCTGCAAGCGCGTGCGAATAGGTCGTTTAATAGCAATCGTACCCGCCAGAACGTTCCGCGACCTATCACGAGCCATAAACCAAATTCACATGCAAGCGGGCAGAACGAGCTGTGTTGGTATCATCAGCGATACTTCCATAAGGCCCGTAAGTGCGAGTCCCCCGATTGCCCCTTGTATATCCTATTGCACCCAAAAAACGGGAGCAGCGAGGAGTAAACGCGAGTCAGACGCCGGTGCTAAATCAACCTTGTGCAACTCGCTGCCTAACATTACTAGATCCCCTGACTAAAATTGAATTTCTTATTGACACTGGCAGTACAGTTAGTTTAATTACAGCCACTGAGAGAGGCAAGCAACGTGAAGGAGTCCCGAATTTGAAAGCCGTCAATGGCACAGCAATCATGTGTTTTGGTACAAAGTTCCTAACGTGTACCTTCGACCTAAAACGTAAGCTCGAATTTGAATTCGTTATAGCAGACGTGGACGTCGCCATCATCGGTGCAGATTTCCTCCAGAAATTTGTACTGGTGGTGGATGTCGGAAACGAATGCATATTTGATAGTGTAACTAGAGCGAAAAACGCCCTCCATTCCGCTGCGCTTGTCAACGTCGCACTAAGCGTGACCGTGAATTTAGACAGCACATGCCCATACCAACGGGTGATGGCAGAATTCCCCTCTTTATTCCAACCTAACGTAGCTCTTGAGCATAACAAGTTGACGGAACAGCACATTCAGACGAGTGGCCCGCCTGTTTACGCGAAAGTGAGGTGTCGTCCCCCTAACCGATTGCAGGAGGTAAAAGACGAGTTCAAAAAGATGATTGACGCAGGGACTATTCGCATCTCGAAAAGTCCTTGGGCCAGCTCTCTGTTACTAGTGCCCAAAAGTAATGGCGAGACGCGCAAATGCGGAGATTACCGACAGTTAAACGCGGTAACCGTGCCCGATAGATTCCCAATTCCCCACATTCACGACTCTACTGCCAACTTAAACGGAGCTACAATCTTCTCCACTGTTGATCTAAAGCGAGCCTTCCATCAAATACCGATGGAAGAAAGCTCTATTCAAAAGACTGCCGTCTGTACGCCGTTTGGCTTGAACGAGTACCTTCGCATGCCCGACGGTTTACGAAACGCTCCGCAAACTTTCCAGCGTCACATGACTGAAGTCCTTTCCGACCTCCCATTTTTGTATAGCTACCTAGAAGATGTGCTTCAAGCCTCGGGGACGCCTGAGGAGTATGCGCATCACCTGAGGGAGTTGTGCAAGCGACTAGCGTCACACAATTTGTTGGTTAACCCGGCAAAGTGTGTTTTGGGAAAGAAGGAACTGACTTTTCTGGGTCATCATCTCAGCAAACATGTCATAAAACCTGTGCCCGACAAAGTCGAGGCCATCCGCAACTTCCAGAAACCCTTGACTCTGAGACAGTTGCGCAGGTTCTTGGGATCGGTCAATTTTTATCACCGATTCCTAAGAAACTGAGCGGCAACTCTCGCACCACTCTCTTCTTCGATCAAACCAAAAAAGCGAGGCAAGTCCTTGCTTATCGAGTGGAATGAGGAGACAAATAACGCGTTTCACGAAATTAAAGAAAAGCTTGCTAGCGCGACGGAGTTGGCTTACCGACACCCGAACGCCGAATTCAGTCTTGTGGTCGATACATCTGACGTGGCTGTTGGCGCTGTCCTTCAGCAAACTGCAAATAACGTAACGTCACCCCTAGCGTTCTTTAGTCATAAACTTTCTCCTACGAAACGACGTTATAGCACGTTCGGGAGAGAGCTCCTTGGGATCTATCTTGCAGACAAACACTTTCGTTATGCCTTGGAAGCACGTCAATTTACTATTTATACCGATCACAAGCCAAAAATAAGCGCAATAAGAATGCCCTCAGACCGCCATTCCCCTCGAGAAAGTCGGCACTTGACCTTCATAACCCAGTTCACGAGCGATCTCAGGCACATCAAAGGCAAGGAAAAAACGGTTGCTGACTGCTTCTCGCGTGTGTACAGCTCGGTTTTAAACCCGTCAGCACCCGAGTTCCGACCCTCTGTGCAAGCGGTATCGTTAGCTGACATCATTCGTGAACAGCGAAACGATCTAGAGATACACAATTTGATCGAGTCCCCGGACTCTTCCTTAAAGTTGCCGCTCAGAGATGGCGCTTATTGCGATACCGACCGCCCTAAGTGACAGTATTTACCGTCAAGCTTACGCTCTAATACCATAAAACATTATCAGGACTTGTCTCATCCCGGAACGGATAGAACTTTCCGCTTAATCGCGGAACGCTTTGTTTGGCCCGGGATGCGTAAAGCCACAAGAGAATTCGTGCGCAGTTGTCCAGATTGCCAAGCGAGCAAAGTCACCCGGCACAATAAAGCCGCGAATAAACCTTGTGCATTCTCCGGAAACAAATTCGATGCGGTGAACGTCGACATCGTAGGCCCACTTCCCAACTCTCGTGGGTACACTTACCTCCTCACAATAATTGACCGTTTCTCGCGTTGGGTCGAGGCTGTGCCCATTGCGAACATAACCGCAGAGACTGTTGGGAGAGCATTTGAAGAAAATTGGTTCTCACGCTACGGTGTCCCGTTGAGCATTCCTCACGACCGCGGCGCACAGTTCAATTCAACTCTCCGGGCCGAAATCTGTAAGAGCCTTGGTTGTGCCAACATTACCACTACTGCTTTCCACCCACAGGCAAACGGACTCATTGAGAGAGTTCACAGGGACTTGAAGGCCGCTCTGCGTTGTTTAAAATGTCAAAATGATTGGGTAGATCGCTTGCCTATTGTGTTGCTTACCTTGAGAAATCTGTATAGGAACGATCACCAGGGCACTTCCTCCGAACTGCTTTACGGTCAATCCTTAAGGCTGCCCGGCGACATTGTTGATCCGTCTACTGAGATTGACGATTCCCCCAGTAGACTTATCGATTGCGCGACAAGCCTCAAAAGCTCTATGCGAGAGATTGTTTACGTTCTCCCTCGGCCACCCCAAACAACAAAACGTTTAGATCCCATGTTGCAAAATGCACCCATGTGTATGTGCGTGTAGACGCAGTCAAACCCCCTCTGAGACGACCCTACGATGGGCATTACAAAGTACTCAAACGCACACCCAAGTACTTTGTTATAGAAAAGAATATTAAGAGTGAAAGTGTAAGCGTAGACCGCTTAAAAGCGGCATACCTATCCCAGTCCGTTGCCTCATCTTTCTCAGCCCCTGGAACACAACTCGTTTTGCGATCTAATCTCAGGTCAACACCTGTCGAGCCCGCAAACTCTCACTTGTCCGATTTGGCTAAGAAATTCCCCGCCACGATGGAATGCAATGAATTCTTTGTTCCCCGCTTTACCGTTCAAGGAACGCAGTTGGAACATAGCAATTCAGACGACGCCACTTCGGCAGACGCTTCTGGGACCGTGTTAAAGGATGATGGTTCCCCTACACAATCCCTCACACTCTCGCAAGCTAACATCCAAATTAAATCTTTGACAGCTCCTAAGTCTACCCCTTCCAGTAACACAGAGTACCGCAGTAGACACGGGAGACCGTCCCGCCAACCAGCCCGTTATGCCCATACGTGATTTGGTTAGTTTCGATCTGTTATTTGTTTCGTGGCCCTCAGTATTATCTGTTGTATTGTACAGGTAACAGCCGTCACTGTTACCAGACCTTTCGGTCTCAAACGTTGGGGGGTAGCTGTAGTGGACTCTTAGGGTCCATACGAGCCTAAATATCACAATTTATTAATTTCACCATGGGGAAGTCTAACTCAAGTAACGCAAACATTTTCATAATTTTCTATCACCAATTTCCATCAATAAAACCTTTGAATCTAATGAAAATTGTTCTCGAAAATATTTTCACCGATATATAATTTCCATCGGCGCTCCCTTGTGGCAATAGCGTCGAGACCTATACCGTCCAGTCATCGTCATTTCACCAACTGCATCTCATTTTGTCGGTAGATCTTGGTCAAACTCCTGACTGGAAATCTACGAGACACTACACCATTCCACACTACCTACCACCTCCTCAGTCACCTCCTAAGCTCACATTTGGAGTAACTGGTTAGAGAAACGTCAACGGTAGACCTAACCGTTCAGTAACACTCTGAATGCAGTTCTCAGCCACACGGCTCCCCAAATTCAGCACCCTTTTATGAAGCTGCCTCCTTCAGCCATCACCCTTCGTCAATTTACATGTAGTTGCACCTTGGTCTCTACGACCATCACGCTGCTCCCCTATTGAATCCATATGCCTGATCACATCCACGAACTCACACTTACCGCTACAGCCCGGTTGGAGTTCTACTACCAGGATTGGACCCGGGGATTCCTCATCATGAAGAGACAAGACCCAGCAGCCACTCGACGACTTCCAATAAACCTCTAAGGCGAGACCATCCCGCATTCTTTTCATTGCCCTCAATAGATGGTAGGGATACGTTTTGAGTAGTGATGCCAGTTGAGCGTCCGGGCTCTCACTCGTTCTGAGGCATAACAAACATCGGCATCTACGGATGCTTTATTTCCAATTGAAGCATGATACATATCACCTTTTACATTGGTTTTTCAAATGCCTTATAACTAACACCAGGACGCCCTGACGCTTTCCCCCGGTCGAAGACCGGTACCCATTTCAGACACCTGGGTAGAGTGGGGTATTGTGCTTAGAATTTTTCTCCTATACCCAACAGAGAAAATCGCCAACAGCGCCGAGACTCGAACCCGGGTCTCCCCACACGGAGTCAGGTCCGATACACACACGGCTATGACGAGCACCATGTAGTGGCCATAGTGGCCATGTATTAAATTAGTCATTCATTTAACTATTGTATTTAAATTGATGCCTGCCCAGGAGTCTGGTGACCCTCCAAAGTCTTTAATTACCTCAAAGTTCTGGAAAATCACTCTGAAGTCTATAAAACTTCATAGACTATTGCGGGCGGAGCTTCTTGGGTGAGTGTTGTGAAGATCGAATCCGCTGCAAGAAGATTGTCTGGATTTATTCTGCACCTATTTATATAGAGCCTGGTAAGTGTGGTAACGCGCTGGGCATGCGTTCCCATTAGTTGGTTGTTAGGTGGAGCTTAGGCCAATCTGAAAGCCGCCTCGAAGCCCGCCGTTGAGTAGGGTAGCCGCTTGAAGCTTGTGTGATGGGGTACAAGCGAACTTCTTGTTGAGACCACCTCAAATGTGATTGCTTCTATGCGAATAAGAGATAAAAAATAGAGAGAAAAAGTCGACAATGACCTTTTTAGGGATTACTGATGCGCTAAGCGCCACATTCATTGCCAAGTCTCAGTAAACCAGACGTGGTCTCTGAGAATTGCCGTTATAGGGTGGTGCCCCAAAAATTCCAGTATAATTAATACAAATCTGGAGCTAAATATTAAAGCAAATTTTGTATCTTTTAAATAAGCCTTTTATTACAAGACAAAAACTAAAAAAAGCCCAACTGTCTTACAAGACCAGTTGCGCGAGATGTTGTGGCAACATTCACGCTCTTCAAGCATTGTTCGTGGTTCGGTGGGCCTTTAGCCCGTCAGCCGTTGCCGTGTCAAGACCAAGTTCCAGGTCATTGGGCATGGAAAGTATGGAAAGTATGCTACTCTCGTATTTCATTACGTGCTTAGGATTATGTGGATGTGTAATCGTTCTAGTCAGTGTTAATGTTCAAGTTATTGTTTAATGAAATTAATAATCTCATAGGTGTACTTTTTGTTTGTGTTTAGAGATGTAAAGAAGTGTAGAATTGAAAATGTGAAATGAACGAGCTAACCGGCTCGTAGGTTGCAGCATTGTTGTTGTGGCGTCGTAAAGCCGACAAATATTACGGCGAAGACTTTCATGAAACGTGCTTCTCGTTGCTTAAAATATGTATTGCTTAAGTTAGGAAGTCCTAAACATTAAACAATTAGTTTAGCTCGTTAGTATTCAAGGGATGGTAAACGATTCCGACTTGACAAATTAGATTTAGCGACTGAGGATTGACGTGTACCTAGTTCTGCTAAATAGCCGTGGTAGCCGATAGTAAGAAATAAAAGCTGTATTCGAAATACCTCGTCCTCGACTGCCATTTCGGCTATAAATTGCCAATAAACCTAACACGTATTGTTCTCTAAATACGGTTAGGAATTCTGGCAAATAAATATATTGTTGGTTGCAGTAATGCATTTTGGTCTGTTCAGGTATGGATGTGGACATTACTAACGTTTGTGTTTTTGTGGTATGATTGCAGGCCCACTCCACTAGCTACCCCCTTACCTTACCCCTTTTTAGCATCGTTATACACTTTAACTCGCCTTAGCCATTACTTCCCAACGACTGCGGTCGGCCTAAGTGAGATACCTTTTGTCTTGTGATCATGTGAACCATAATCAGAACATTAAACTTACTCCTACGATTGAATTATTACTACTCCTTACTAGCTATTACGTTCCCCAATAAATCATAGGGAGGTTTCGACCAGAACATTGAAGCTTCCCTCATAGGAAACAATGTGTGAATTTAAAGAAATGGAAATGATTTCAATGGTAAAAACAAAGAAATTAACGTACTCCCTTACCTTAAATTAAGTTAATGGAGTTGAGGCTTCGAAGAATTGGTCCCATCAAACCTTTCTTCAGTAGGCAGGGCGAGGCCGTGCTGATGACCTTCCCATAAGATGCGCAGCGAGCAAGTCCCGCCGTCAGAGCCCTCAACACCGAGCTCCGTTGGCCGACGCTCGCTTGTTTTGAACGGCGCATGCGCACAGAACAAAATCGGGGCTTAGCGATGGTATACACGCTAAGTTTATGCCCGTTGCCGAGGGTATTGGGGTTCGTTATTAAAATGTGATTATTAAAAATGTGAACTGGATAGAAAAATGAAAAGTCTTGGGTTGTTTAATCATAAGTACTTAAAAGGAAAATATCGGAATGAATACAAGACGGACGGATCTCCACAAAGTCAGCTTAATAGAATTTGATGAGACATGATAGAAAATAAAGAAAAAAATCATAGATGCACAAAAACCAAAGAAAAATAGAGAAGTGAAGCAAACAAAGTTGCAAACAAAATTTGAAACAAATTTACTTTTTCAACAAAAAGAAAGTACCTAACATCTTGAGGGGGGAGGAAGAAGAGGCGATGGAATATTCTTAGTGTTTTGCCGATCTGGTGGAGTGTTTTCGTCTCCTTCCTCCTACTTGAAATTGTTCTGACACTGAGATAAATGATTGGTGTTTGTGCACCCACGAACGTTTATTTGGGACTTTGCAGTGTTCTCCCTTAGGCTGCTTTACGCTCCGGGCAGACTTAAAACATGTTAGACTTTGAACACCTTAGACTTTGAACATTTATGCCCGAAGCGAGTGCCTGAGGTACAAACGAACCCGACAGGATAGGGAAAACACAACTGGAATAAAAGCCGTAGTATTGTGAGTATCGCCGACAGTGATGGCACACAAAAGAATATTTACAGTGAGGTAGTACAGCACCCAGGGACGCCTTAGAGGATCGACGGTTGTCGGAGGGTCGCAGCGTGAGTGGCGGTCTAGAGTAGACCGGTGGGGCTGTTGCTGGCCGAGGGTCTCTGACCAGAGACGCTAGGTGGGAGCTGACTCGGGTCGAGGACGTAGCGTGGCGATATGGCTGACAGTCGAGGCGGTGAGGGTGCGGCTGTTGGAGCGTTGAGACTTGTAGTGAACACCAAGGCTGCTGA